>JASGXE010012978.1:0-21648 GCA_030068105.1 Sinentomon sp. SZTP_YWyxl
CGAATTTGAACTTGTTGGGACTTTTGAAGGCAGTTATCCATGCCTTCAATGCTGCTGTGACTTGAATCTATCGGAATGTCCGAACGTGGATTTGAAGGGCTCATTGGTGCCATTGTTTTGCCAAAAAACAAATTACATGCGGTCGAAAGAGCATTCCGTGCCTTTCTCTGTTTTCAGTGCCGTCCTCCGGAAATTGCCCTACCTGGTTGGTCGGAATCGAGTTGTCACAATTCCTGAAAATGCTGTGCCATTCAAGGATTGCTTCCAAGACTACTGTCATCCCAGGACATCATTATTGTCCCAGCAGGCTGTTTTTCTGAAATACCTGAAAAAAGATCCTGAAAATTGCTACTGCTATTGTGGTCCTGTGGTGTGGGATCCCGCTAGCACAAGCAACTTTGATGCATATCCTTTGCATTACAACATCCTTTTCTTGTGCAAACATATTTCTGATGCAAATACTTTTCTCAAATGTCTGAATGACATCATCAGTGTCATCCGAGATTGTGATTGCTACTCAGTCGACCAACTGGAGTCACCTCCTGTCAACGACGACCTTTGCATTTATTTACAACCCAGTGGACTCCTTCAGAAGAGTGAATCAGTGTGTGTTGGAATTGGGAGGTTCGGTAGTGATCCTGAGTTTACGATCATCGAGATTGATTTGTTTCTTCTTCTCATGACTATGTTAAAGCTGAAAAATGTTAGAGAGCTGTGGTTTTCCACCGCAGCTGTGAGCAGTATCGAAGGAAACGCTGGTTCTCCTTCAACCAGCGTTAAAATTGAACTGAAACCAATTAGTTTGTACCCGGCATCCTACTCACATGATTTGAGCTTCTGGCTGCCACCTGAAAGATTCGATGAGACTGAATTCTACAACATTTTATGGAATGTTGTCGGTGATATCTTGATACGTTTAGAATTGATCGATTCTTATGTCTGTGAGAAGACAGCTCGACAAAGCAGGTGTTATCGATTCACTTATCAATCGTTTGGAAAGGCATTGTCACCAGCAAAATGTATTGATATCCATCAAAACTTGGTTGGAAAAGTTTTGAGTTCTGAGCTCGGTGTTGAAATAAGATAGTGGGTACCTTTTGTTTGGTTGATCTAAATGAAAATAACATCTTTGATAAGGTGCTAAATACGGAGGTGGGTGTCAAAAAGTCTCGCGATTCAAATGAACAATCAATCGTGGCACAGCGATTTGTTGACTGCGGAAAATATTTCAGACACATGTGCACATGTTGGGTATTGTGCATCCGGCCATTCCCAATATCGGTGATATCAGAGCTTCCTTTAGTAAAAGCAGAATGGTGAAATCACAAGCGTTTTTGGTGCCCACTTCTCAGTCTGGTACCTATCTGCATTTAGCTATCTAATTGCAACCATTGTTTAGAAAATTGGCAACTATGGTGGATTGGATATTGACAATCTTTAAGGCGCATTGGCAATGCTGGTAGATTTTTCATGGCCCAGAGCTTCTGGCTCCCCCATTAGACCTTAGTGGATTCCTAAGCACTTTCCAGTGAGTTGGGCAGGATCACATTTGGGTTGGCAAGTTTGCTTTTCCGAGAAAACATGTTTTTCATAAAATGGCCTAACGAAAACACGATGACAATCTGAAAAATTGAAATGGCATATTTGCCAGAAATGAAGTTGAGGGGAAAATGAAATTTGTTTTGAGCTGTGCAGCAACTTTGTGCACAGTGCGCAGCAACTTTGTGCACATGTCAGTTATGCATGCATTGCTGGAGTTCCTTGTCGTTGGCAATTTTCTGGCTTGTCATTGACAACAACAACTTCATGCATATCTCACACATCAAAAACATACCGAGTTGAATCGAGTAGGCTTAACTGGTTGTCAGGATGATCACTGGAAGGCTCTCTCACCCTTGAACCAGACAGAACACTGAATTTGTGATAATCATTGGATTGAGCTTTTTGCCGCCCCAGGGTAAATTAATGTAAGCACCGCCCCAAGGGCGTGGCTGCAAAGCAGCTGCGGGGGAGGGAGTGTTGTGTCCTCCTACCCAAAGGGAAACAAGGTGCTACAGAAATTGGCATATTCCCTTTGGTTGCAACCACCAACATCTGATTTCATTTCAAGATTTAAACAGAGAGAGTGCTTCCAGTGCCGTTGTTGTTTTTATCTAGAGTGGTCAATTTTATAGCCAGTGTTTATCTGGGGTGGTCAATTTTTAGCGGATGCCACCACTCTTTATCTAGGGCAGACACAGCACGACACGAAGATGGAACAAAAAACTAAAAGGGAACTTCACCTTCAAATGAAGTTGAAATTGACAGTCGTGGCAGAGAAGCTGGAGCCTGGATCACAGTCAGAGCACTCAGCTCATCATTCTGGAGCCAAGCCAGGGCATGGCAGCTGGAGTTACCTACCAGCTACGTAGGCCACTCCAGCTTTCGTGCAAACACCCTTTTTGTTGTGCCTCTTGGGATGTCAGCATTCGCGCTGTGACAATTTTTTCCGATTCCTTTCACTCCGTTATGTCCTTTTGCTCCATATCGTGACTCCTAAATTGTCTTGTGCTTAAAAACTATGAACTTTACTAATGAACATGTTCGTTTAAACGACTTTAAACGTTTCAAACTTCAAGGGGATGCAAGGAAGATCCATACCGATTTGATACAAGTTAATGGCAATCGCTGTTGTCCATATGACAGCACTGCCGGATGTATCTGCCTATTCAACGATGGTTGCTGTGGCCTGAAAGATGACCCTTGTCAAGGGCTCAGTAAAGAGATCGTAAACGAACAAACAATTGCTGTTGTGGGAGTTCTAATTGCTGGTGATCCACATGTTACCATCCAGAACATCATCTCGGTAACTGATCTCATTACTGGGACAGTTTGCAGGACAATCCATGATCATATTAACCCGAAAAAGATCTGTGCCCGATGAATTCCCGCAAGTCCACAAGAATAGATTTGGCACCAGAGGCACATTTTTTCTGCATGACAAATGTCGCCGCTCACAAAACCGCTGAAGTTAGAGAATTCCTGGCGCCGAACAAAATCACTGACCTAGGAAATCTGCCACACAGTCAAGACTTGCCTCCATGCAACGACTGGGTGTTCCCAAAATTGAAATCTGCAATTGCTGCGTAGCCATTTAGATGCATTCAGGCCCTGGCAAAAGCCGTTAATTCAGAGCTGAAAAGGATACCCCATGTTGTGTACCGCCAGTCACTCGAAAGTTGAATTTTGTGGTTGCAATGATGCGTCGAGGTTGAAGAAGAGTAGTTTGAAGGAATAAGATCATAAAAGGTATGAACCACCCATATTTCTCAAATTCCTGGACCTGTTTACATGAAAGCTGGAGTGACCCACGTACACGGCCCATGCGGTGCGGCATGGCAGCATCTGCATTGAACTTGTTTGTTTCTGTCTGAATCCATCCAGTAACAAATCACAATCAGCAGAAAATTTGCCGCTCTCAGAACGTGGTCAGATTTTGCCACCCTTGGGTAACCTGCCACTGGTCATAATCATTACCTCCAAACATCCAGAGATTGTTGCCCCGTTTAAATGTGTTTGCAGATAGTGCAGTGGTAAGCATTGTTAGTGCAGTGGTAAGCATTGTTGAATAAAAAACTTTTTTGGCACACTGGGCCAGACATTCCCAAAGGCACGGGTCTTAGGGGGGGGTAAGACCTTTCACGGAGGGGGGTCTGGGGGCGGTCCACCCCCCAGAAATTGTGTTCTGGGCGGACCCCCAGCGGGGATCCAAGGGGCAGGGCCCCTGGCCCTGCCCCTTGGATCCTGGGGCGGAGCCCCAGCGGGGTTCCAAGGGGCAGAGCCCCCAGAACCTGAAGAAATTTTTAAATTTAGGCTTCATTTTCGGTGCTGAATTTGTGTTCTTGAGGCCAAACTGATGCCGGAGATAGTCGCAGTTACTTTCTCATCTTTTTGAGTTCTTCTTGTTCAATTTGGAAAATACCCTGACTTCCCATTTTTGTGGAAATTCCCTGACTTTTCCAGAAAGAAAAAATTTCCTGACAATTCCAGGTTTTCCAGAATGGTGGGCACCCTTTGGCTCTAAAAACAGAATGAATTTGTTGTAAAATTCATGAAAGGCCAGGGCCCCCCAGATGCCCGAAGGCCAGGGGTGCCCTGGCCTTCAGGCATCCGGGGGGGCTGGCCTTCCTTCGGCAAGGGGAACCCCACAACCCCCCCGTATGGGAATGCTCCTGAATTGGTCATGGAGATGGTTTTTCTTGGAAGGTCCCCTCTAGCCTTTGGCCAAAGGGAACCGAGCAAGGGTCCCGACCAGGGGTGGGCCCTGGCCTTTGGCCAGGGGGGTGGCTGGCCTTTGGGCAAGGGGGGCAACCCCCCTCCCCCTTATGGGAATACCTGCACTTTGGCCAGGGGGGTTAGCCAGGGGGGCCCATCAGCCCATCAGTGCAGGCATTCCCGTAGAAACTTAAAAAAAGTATACACCTGCGTGAAACATAATCTCATCATCCGTTTGATGTTGCGATGTGACATATGGGCCAGAGCATACGCTCTGCATGGGCTGAGGCCACGCCCCTTACCCCCTGGGCTCAGTATGACAGTGGCTTGTTGAAAGATCCACTGCGTGGGATTTTGTAATTTGTTTGAATATTTCAAAGCGCATTTTGCTCTTCCTGATGCCTTTGTGTGACCGTCCTGTGGTTTGAGAAGTTTGCATCTTGCCATGCAGTCTTCTTTTACACTGATTATTCCTGTGGAACATCTGACAATGAGCTGTGTCTCACTTGTCATTTGACATAAGGTATCACTTTTGCTTCTTGCTGATCACTTATGCTAATCAGTGGTTAAAGTCGGCCGGTGCGCACCGGTGCGCCGCACCTGCCCGCCCTGGAAGTGCCGGTGCGCAGCACCGGCCTGCCCTGATTGATTGCCGCACCGGCTCGCTCGATCACAGCAGGAGCGCCAGCACCGGCAGCAGTGCCCTTGAAATGACAAGTGCTGTCAAAAATAAAAATTGAAAATTGGGGTCAATGTTTGTGGTGCACCACAATCCATCTGCGATTGGCTTTGAGCTGAAAAAAACTGAATTTGGACCAGCCAGAAATGTGTTTGCAACAAACTCTGGGTTGGGATCGGTGAGGGTGTGAAATCTCCCCAACCACAATCCCGCGCCCACGCATTCAATGTTCTATGCCTCTGCTTTGATGTATGCGTATTCACAGCAGCACCTCTCCATTGACTCCCAGTGCTTGCATGTCCCATGCAAGGAACTTCGTCCCATCCCCACCCCATTCCATGGAAATGAGCGCAAAGCACGTGGCTTAATCCTTACCTCTCCACATCCCGCATTCTATCAATCGTAAACTCGAATGAACCAAACTATCCCTGCAAAGGCATCATGACTTGCATGAACCACACATTCTTGTCTCCTCATATGAACCCACACCACAGAACAGCCAAACACATGGTTGTTTTCACTGCGCGAAAGGGTCATGCACAAAAGGTTATTCTCTTCCCGTCCCCCTGCGCATTTGCATCCGCCCTCTGTGTGAAGACATTTCCTGCAGCCTTGCTGCAGGAGTGCACGCTGCAGAAAAGTGAGCAAAGAAAATTCCAGATGGCACCGCCAGCTCAGGATCTTTTCATCGTACTTGCACAGAGCCTCCAACATTCCGATCCGATTTTTGTTGTTGGTTGATTTGATGGTGCAGATGGTGAGGTGAAGTGAGCAGAAAGAAGGAGGAGACGCCAGACATTGTGCAAAAGATTGAATTCACGAGAAAGAATTTTTGTTTGATTTGACATGGCTTGACACCCATGAATTGCATTGTGGCGATGCAGAGGAGGGAGCAAAAAACCCAACGGTGGGGCCCAGTTCCCATCCGGCAAGCGGTTCAAGGACAGCAGCATCAGAGCACAGGTGCCGCAAGGGTGCTGAACAGCCTGGGAAAAGTCACGGTGCGTGGGTTCCACCCCATCCATTATTTTTGGCGCGTGCAATGCTCGCAGTGACGGGTGAAAGCAATATTGATTTTTCCAATTTTTCTTTCATGCTCGATGCTCTTGGTGTGTGTGTCGTCTCCGTTCACGTTGGAAACCAAGTTCGATTTTCGATCAGTCATGATTGACACAAAGACCTTGTCAAGTCAGTTCTGTTTGCCAGGTGCCTTTGCCTCCACCGGTCAAGCACACCCAATGCGCCCGTCTCGCGGTGTCGGGCGTGCGGGCCCTTCAATGGATTCGTGCATTCATGCAGGTCACAAACATGTTCGATTATTTGGTTGGCTTGGGACTTTGCTGGGGCCCCAATGGGTTTGGGGACGCGGACGCGACTCGCGTCCACTTGGTGTCAGGGGGCAGGATTAAGGATTTACACTAGATACAATGGACATCCCTGGGGGGAAATTCATACACTACCAATATATTTTCGCATGTGGAGTGGGAGAGATGATGTCCTCGTTTTTTTGTCATCAAATGTGTGTTTGTTCCTGTCCATTGTCCGCTCTGGAACGCCAAAATTTCTCCAAATTGGACCCTGAAATTTCAAAATTTCTTCAGCTTCAGTGGGGGGCTCCGCCCCCCAGACCCCCCGCCAGGGGCTCTGCCCCTTGGAACCCCGCTGGGGCTCTGCCCCAGACCCCGATTGCTGGGGGGCTCCGCCCCCCAGACCCCCCGAATGGGCTGCGCCCACTTCATGTGCCCTTTTTTCGGGAATACGCACCGGCCCCTTTTTAGGTACACTTTAAACACTGATGCTAATTGTTGCACCGGAGCATCCTCTGCAAAACAACCACTGTAGGAGGTTACCTGGGGGTGGTTTTCGTTCCGAGGATCTGCTGACGTTTTTTCTCACAAACATTGCTGGTGGAACGAGTCATTTTCATACAAGGTTTTCTAGTCCCAGAACTCCCAGAGAAGGATTTTATATGTCCCAGAACTCCCAGAGAAGGATTTTATATGTCCCAGAACTCCCATAGAAGGATTTTATATGACAAACAGTTGCGAAATAAAGAAATGGACAGGTAGTTATGAATTTGTGATGAATGCAAATTAAGATAAAAACCAATAAATTTGTGGTGTGCGAAATGAGTGCGAAACATAGAAACGAATAAAAAATTTGTGATGAATGCAAAATAAGGTAACTTCACCTATTTTACATGATAAATATGCATCCTCTTCCCTTGAAGGCGCATTTTACGTACCTACGCATTTTCTCGTGATTGTTTCAATCTCTCATTGATTACTTTTGTTCATCCCATAATTTAAAAAAGGAAACCACAATAGGTAATTATTCTTTATCACTGAGTTGGGTGAGTTTTTATTTCAGCACATTCAGCAATTCCCAGCACCATGATTTCCATTTGTTTCTCAGTCAGTGGACACCCCATTGCCTCTCTCAGCGATGGTAGTTTCACCGGCTTTTTCAACAGGAGTCTGCACCTTCGCCTTCATCACTTTGCTGACAACCTTTAAAACAAAGCCCATCTCTGTTGTCAAGATCAACCCATCCATAAACAGGGTTGCCAGCGACCTGGAAAACCTGGAGAACCTGGAAAAGTCACGGAATTTGAAAAAAGAACCTGGAATACCTGGAAAAGTCACGGATTTCAAGGGCTTTTGCTGCCAAACCTGGAAAAGTCAGGGAAATCGAAATGCCAAAAGGGAATTTTCCAGTCAAATTACTCAGTTTGAGCCTCTGTTTTGGAACATTCGAGCCAATTTTTGTCTAAACTGCTTTTTTGCTTCTTTTTCAAAATGAATGGTTTTCATCAAGCTGTGGAACTCTTGTCATTCTTTCAGGAAAATCCTGAAAATTGACAGTTTTATGTGACATCGGGCCAGAAAAGGGCCTGGAATTTCCTGGCAACGGACCTGGAAAAGTCAGGGAATTGAGATCTGGGAAGTGGCTGGCAACCCTGATAAACAAGCCCAACATCAGGGAAGGACTTCTCAGCTGTGTTTTTGATCAAGAAAGATGATGTGGCAGACAAAACAGCACACTGCAGTTGGAACATTTCTTAGGTACTATTAACTTTTGATATCAAACATCTGGCTATTTTTTGTTGTTCTGCACAGGCCTATGATGCAAATACTTTGATGCCCAATTATAAATTGTTTTGTTTTTGATATCTACTAAATTTTAGGTGATGCATTAGTAGGTACCTCTGGAAGCTCTACTGAACTGTTATTTTGCTTAACTTGAAACAATGATTGTGTGAGTGGAGGTGGAGCATGTTTGGAAATAGATGGCATACCTATGCCAATGTCGGCCATCGCTAGCATATCCTCACAAACACATGCTCAATCACAAGTTGATATTGAGCATTGTTCAGCGATTGTTTCACTACTCCAGAGTTCTTCATGCCAGCGGAGGAGACCAGGGTCCAGTTGCTCTGCGGAGTAAGAAAGGAAAGTCAACCATTCGAAGGGTAAGATTTTGCCCATCTTTATCTTTCAGTTAACCTGTTTGTTATAAGCAATGAGCAAGCAGGCCTAAGCAGGCTGGACTTACTCTGTTGACTTGCTTTTTGCATGCATGGTGCAAAGGAGATAACCATTGTTTTTCAGGTAACCGTTAACCACGTTAGGCAACCATTGTTTTAAGGTAACCATAGTTTTTAGGGTAAAAGTTTTTAAGGTAAACACACTCCTGATTGGACATATTGTCCTCTGAATGTGACGGTGGGGGCCAGCTGTGGCCCAGTTAAAAAACATTGTTTTTTAGGTGATCACGTAAGGCATCCATTGTTTTTGTGACTTCTGTTTCCACTAACAAAACATGAAAAGTAACTTGGCTAGAAAAAGAAAGACTAGGCCCTTGGTGTCTATGTAAAAGTGTCTTTTTTTACACCAAAGAGAATCACGTACTTGAAAAGTTACAGCCATTTTATCTGTTCGTAATGGCCGCAACTTTTCAAGTACGTGATTCTCTTTGATGTGATCTTCCTGTTCGTTGGGCTCACTCTACAGTTAGTGCCTTTTTTATTCACGCTCAGATCTATGTGTGATTATTTTGTGTGCATGGGTTATCCACCTGGTGAAAGGGGACCGTCTGTCATGCAAAACGTGAAAGAACTCAGCTTTCGCACCCCTTTGGTGGGCCATCCTGGTTTCATCACCTCCACGATGCGTCACCAGCAACGTGCTTTTGTCACGACGGACCTGTTGATTGGGAACCTGGGCCTGTTTTGTGCAGCCTTGTTTTCTGTGCATTTCACGATCTTAAACCAATTTTTTGCCATCTTTTCACAGCAAAACCATTGTTCTTTTTGCCATATGTTCAACAAAAACAATGTTCTTTTCGGCAAAACCATTCTTCAGGAAGAAATCTTGGAACTCAGGAAAAGGACATGACATTTTGCACAAAAAGTGCAGCCGAGGATACCCCTGGCTGGAAAAAAGCCAGGGAATAGCTTTGGCTGAAGGCCAGGTGGTTCCTCTCTCCCTGCGCCCAACCCTAAATGAAGGCAGTTTCTTTTTTAGCAGGTAACATGTTGTTTTATCAAAATGCGGTGTCCTCCAGCCAGACGTAGTCGGCTCCGGCTGCCTTGCCAGTGGAGATGGCATGACGTATTGCAAGTTTACGCTGCTGTTAGCCTCTTTGTAATGTAACTGTATTGCCACATCCCATCCCTTTACATTTGCAAACAAAAGCAAGGTGTTGCCTGCCACCTCCCTTCCTCCAACAGCAGTTTGAGCATCTAGGCTAGTTTAGATTTTTTCTTGCCAGTGGCCGCATTTAAAAACCTCCACATTGCACTGCAGAGTGTCACTGCCAACAATCGTGTTCCAAGAAGTTGTGCAAACGAGGGAATTTGATCAATTTCTCCGATTTCCTTTTTGACTTCGGCAGTTTTCTGAATGATAGAACAGTTGATACTCCGGGTGCAGGTGATGTGCACTAAATCGAACATAATGTATAATGGTACTGAGCATAATTGCATTTCCCAGCATGTGCTGAGTTCTTTTAGGTTAGATAAGGTTTGGTTTGACTTCACCTAGACCTAACCGAACAGTAACCCAATCTAACCTGACCTTACCTGATCTGACCCAACTCAGCATTGTGGGAAATGCCGAAGAAACGGTCGCATTAGGACAGCATGACCAACAACCAGAGTACACTGACCAAGATAAAAAACTTATCATCACTGAAACAGGAGCAATTTTAATATTTCCAATTTTTTGCACTTTTCTTCTGGGTTTAGCCACAACATTTTGTCGATTGTCGAAGAGTGAGAGCCGTTGGTGGAAATGGAGGCGATGGGCATGTTGGCTTCCTCCGACTTTGGGTCAACGATCGGGCAGGGCCTGCTGGTGGAGATGGTGGCAATGGGGGCCATGTTATTTTCAAGGTCAGTCATCTGCCTAACTATCTTGCTTGTGTTGTGGACAAGAAAAGTACCAAATCAAATGGGTATCAGCTTTTTTGGAGTTGTTCATTTAAGGTCTGTTAATGAATGAGGCCTATTTTAAGGTCATAGTATGAAGAAAAAAGTAGAATTTGCATCCAAACAGTTTTGCATTTGGTTTACATTTTGCAAAACTGATTTTTGTGGGAGCTGAAAATACAAAAGATTTGAAAATGTGTCCGTCATTGTGTGTACCCACCCCCTGTGGCCGTATGCCAAAATCATTTGTAAATTGGAAAAATTGCATTCATTTCTGTTCTGTTCTGATTGTAAATTAATATTCCCTTTGATTGCAGAATGATTATTGATTTGATCTAGGTCTAGGTAAAGGTTTGTCTTGCCTAACAATGACTCAAGTCTCAAACAATTATCAATTGGTGTTGTTGACATTGTTTTCGACACTCAAATTTTTTTTACACTCAAATTTTTTGTTCTCCGCAAGTCCGGAAACTGAAAACAACTCTCTGGAACTGCCTATTTTTGTGAGCATGGTGGAGAGAAAATTACTTGTGCTATTTATGGGTGCATGTCACTTGTTCGAACTTTCAGAGAAAGCTGTGAGAATTGTGATGATTCCATGCATCAAGAAATGGGATTTTGGTGCTTGGAAATTTTCATCAAATCAATTATGGGAAACCAGTATCGTTGCGTTCGAGGTTTCCTCGAAAATCCGCAAAAACAAAAACGACACCACATGTGACAATTGATTTATCGCCACCGTACAAAAATAGCATATAATAGTTTTGTACCTTGCTCGAAAAGTGATGTAGGTACAAAAATGTCCCGCCATCCTTCTCAACCACGCAGAGAATTATTGTGTGCTCATATTGAGGAAAGGGGGACCGCCACGCAATTTTTTATTTTTCAACTAGGTAATTTTTTTTCGACTAAAAATTTGCAGTCATTTTTATCAAATATCTATCCACAGGGTTGCCAGCGACCTGGAAAACCGGGAAAAGTCAGGGAATTTGGAAAAGGAACCTGGAATACCTGGAAAACTGGGAAAAGTCAGGGATTTCAAGGGCTTTTGCTGCCAAACCTGGGAAAGACAGGGAAATCGAAATGCCAAAAGGGAATTTTCTAGTCAAATTCCTCAGTTTGAGCCTCTGTTTTGGAACATACGAGCCAATTTTTGTCAAAAATGCTTTTTTTGCCTCTTTTTCAAAATGAATGGTTTTCATCAAGCTGTGGAATTTTTGGCAATCTTTCAGGAAAATCCTTTTAAAATTGACAGTTTTATGAGACATCGGGCCTGGAATTTCCTGGCAACGGACCTGGAAAAGTCAGGGAATTGAGATCTGGGAAATGGCTGGCAACCCTGTATCCACCTTTGTCTCTCTCTCTGTTTTTATTTCTTGATCACCCACCACCACCAGGCATCAACACACATCAACCACCTGGCAAGAGTTCCACCGGTGATAACTGCCGATCATGGTGAGAAGGGGGAGTCAGACAACTGCACGGGGAAGGATGCTGAACACAAAATTGTTCCTGTAAGTGGCTAGAGAAAAAAGGGGTAGCATTTATCTTCCTGAAGATGAGGGATAGGGGAATGCATGCAAACGTTGAAATGAAAGTTCTTGCAGCAGCAACATGAAACGGGGTTTGTCCAGGCACAGAAATCAATCTGCATGGATTGATTTTGAGTCATGACTGAAGTGATCCTTGTTCATTTTCTCAAAATGGAACACTCTACGTTGACTGCAGAATTTCTTGGGTTTGGCGAAATTAGGTACATCGTACCACCAATCGAGTTTGATTTTATTTAACGACCTGACCTAACCTAACTTATGCCAGGTATCTTGGCATACCATGCAGACACTTAACCATCCCTATCTGCCCGCAAGAAAAGTTTTCCAATCTTATCCACTTTTGGCTTTTCGGCCTGGATCACCAATGACGAGAACTCTTATCAGGAGAATTAACCCTTATTTTTTTTATTAATGCCAATGCCTTCCAACCAGAGTCAACTTTTTAACTATGAATTTTCCCGTTGAGCAATGTTAAATCATATGCTCGAGTCAACTTGGATCAACGTCGATGTTGGATCAAATCAACGTCAACTCGAGTTGGAAGAACTGGCAGAAGAGAACTAAAAAAGACAAGGATAAGAAAAAGAAGAAAAAAAGAACTCGAGAGCACTCTTATTTCACGGCCGTGAACTCTTATTTAACAGGTTAACTTTCGACAGTGAAGTGATTTTTTTGTCGATTTCCCCACTGCAACTCACCCTCGGGACCAACTCAAAAGCCCATTCAACAGACGGGTGCATCTTTCTATACAACAGATTTGTGTGAGGCTCGTGGAAGGCATTGTAATTAGATAACGAGCTGCTGAGACCTGTGCTTAACTTCCACCACAAATTAAGCTTAACTTAACTTCCAACATCCACCACAAATTTGTGGTGGAAGTTAAGCACAGCAGCACTTATCAAATTATAATAGAAAAGGAATATGCATTATGCATAGAAATGAAATTTTCACAAAAGAAATCTATCCATTGAATTGACTGTTGATTTGAACCTGAGGGAGAGTTGCAATGGGAATCTGCATTAAACTGCCTACCTATTTTCCACCCAGGTTCCAATTGGCTCCATTTTCAAGAATGCCCTGACCGGTCAGGTGCTGTGTGACTTGAATAGCGAAGGGAGCATGTTCATTGCAGCGAGGGGTGGAGCAGGAGGAAAGGGTAACACCTTCTTTAAATCGGATACATTTCAGAGCCCTCAGATTGCCGAATTCGGAGGTCAGGGAGAAATACGAACATATGAGGTGGAACTTCGAACGATTGCTCACATTGGCTTGGTAGGTAAGGTCGGATAAGGGTGAATTTTGGGTAAGGGTGAATTCTTGCTGGGTAAGGGTGAATTTCTTCTTGGCATAAGGATAAAGGATTGGTTATTTCTCAGAAGGTGCGGGTGGATTTCAATCCTTGTACCGAGGTTCTGGTGGATTTCATCGTGGTACTCGTAGGTTTTCATCAGTTTCATTAGCTTTCATTTGTTACTCCTAGGTTTTCATTGATTTCAAAGCTCTTGTTATGTATTTTTATCACTTACGAGTAGGTATATTTCCTTGGCTTGACAGAGCTTGAATTTCTCAATGAAATGTGAGACCAGACGAAGCACACGAGGATAATTAACCATATTATAATGCCACATCAGAACGGCCAGACTTTTTTAGTGCGACAAATCCCCGTGTCAGAATGGACAGATTTTTTACATCAGACTTTTTCAGATCGTCTGTCCAAGACAGATTATCACTTGCAACAATGGGAAATGTTCCAGTGTTCTCCTTTGCACAATTTTGCTGCAAGTGACAATCTGTTTTGGACAGACGATCTGAAAAAGTCTGATGCAAAAAATCTGTCGGGGATTTTGTCGCAGTAAAAAAGTCTGGCCGTAACGATGCTGCTCAAAGCGATTTATAATAAAAGGATAATTAGCGTAAACTTAAAATCCAGGATAATTCAATCAAGTGGGGGGCTTTCTACCCACTTGGGATGACTGAGATCCAAACTATTTTTCCCTCCCGTATTTTTCAGAAAGAAAAGAAAAAATCTAAAACGCAACCTTTAAAAAAAGATTTGGCTACATTTTAATCAATAAACCCAGCAAAAACAACATTTTCATTTTCCTTTCATTAACCTGGGTCCTACCTAGTTTAATTTCATAATGTAGTTGCAATACAACGGTCGTATGCACCAAAGCCACTAACCCTAACACTAACCCTAAGCTTGAAAAAAGTCAATTCCATGTTCAGAAGCACCTTTTTCAACGGTGGAAAATGCATCTGTTGTGCATAGAAATCAAATTTTCCAACATATTTTTTGATACATGTGCATAAAAATTTTATGTGTAGACTTATGTTGGAAAATTTGATTTCTATGCACAACAGTTTCTTCCTTTTCCATCGTTGAGAAAGGTGCATCTGAACATGGAATTGACTTTTTTCAAGCTTAGGGTCAGTGTTAGGGTTCATGGCTTTGGTACATACAACGGAGTATCTCGAATATGCCATATGGACTGGTGTGTCTCCTATTTTTTGGGAGGTAGGGCTCCCAGGATTAGTGAGTTTTGCACTGGTATGCAAAGAGCAACCAGGGGTGAACAACCCTGACTTGGAAACATTAGTTTTGAACAGTACAGTTTAACTTGATATGGTAAATGGCAGCTGTTTGTATAAAAAATGCTTGATGTTCTAAAGTACAGTCCTTTTTACTGGGCCTGTGTGTGTGGTCAGTTCTTGCATATCGGCGAAAGCCGATGTCAAAGAAGTCTGCAAGATTTTGACCTTGCAATTCCACATCTTTCTCCGGAATGCACATTAATTTTTAAAACATCATTGCAGCCTTTTTCGGAACATTTTCATTTTCGGGACTTTGAGATTTTGCAGAGATCCAATGAATGGCAGTAAAAGTATTGCAGCCGTGTTTTGTGCGGGAAAACATTCCTGTGGCACAGTTGGATCTTTACTATTAACTCGGTGGAAAATCATTCAGAGCAAGATTTTCCGTTCACAATTCATTTCAGATTGGATATCCAAATGCTGGAAAATCCACCTTACTGTGCGCCATATCCAGGGCCAGGCCAAAAGTGGCTGCATATCCATTCACCACTCTGCAGCCGTATGTCGGAGTTGTCAAGTATGATGACTACGAACAGCTTTCAGGTGAGACATTTTGGTAGTTCTGGTAGGCATGTACCTACTTTTGCCATTCAATCCCAGCCGACTGTTGTTTGATTGATTGGTGTTCCTCTACTGCATCAAAGAGGGAGGGTTGTTCCATTGAGAAATGAGGACTGAGACTAAACATCCTGGAGATCCCTTCCACCATCATCCTTTCTTTCTCGAACTTTTGCTGGGACGTATTTTCCTATCTGGTCTAGACCCTTTTCCAACAGGCTCCCACAGACGGTCGTCCCACTGACAGCGCTCAATTCACACAAGTGGTCCAGAATAGATCCAAAAATGCATTCAGGCAAAAGTTCGAGAAAGAGATGGTGAAGGTTGCAAGGATCTCTAGCATGGTTAGTCCTTGATTCTCATACTCGCCGCATCCGAAGTCCACACATGCTCAATTGAGGTTGTTCCGTTTCCCGTCAGCTTCTCATTAAAGTGCAAGCAAGAATAAAGTGCTGTCATAAAATTGCAGTCTGTGAAGTGTGAGGTCAACCCCAGCCACCGTATTGCCGTTCATTTGCATCCCGTTTTCATAATACCTGCTGCGAATGTTTTTGCCCTAAATTGTTACACTTACATTTCCAATCAGTGGTGAAGCGTGCTGATGAGAAGCACATGCGAAATTTCCTTTCACTCACACGCTTCTCTGCAACAAACAGCTTTTTCCTCTGAGCAAGTCTCATTGGGGGAGAGGGTTGAAGCAACGGGGTTCATATTCATACAAGGTTCACAGAAGGTGGGTCCTACTTTCTGAACATTTCTTGAATTGCCGGCACATAAAATTTCTGCACAAAGTCATACTGTCTGAAAACAGGGGTAGAGCCCCTAGCAGGTGAGGGGGGTTGGGGGACAGTATCCCCCAAAAGCTGAAGCTTTTCAAGAAATCAGATTGTGTCTTAATGGTACCATATGATGTTTTACACCAAATTGTTTCATCTCCTGACCCCTTGGGGAACTTGTGGCAGGTGTAGCTTGTGATTTTCTCACTGAGCAGATTTTTTGGCTTGGCCATTCCAAAAGTAGTAAAATGTCCCTAACAATTTACTGATTTTTTTCTCTCCACAGTTTATTCTCAATTTTAATTAAAACAATTATGCCCCATGTTCTAACGTGTTCTAATTATTCTTGCCTTGACCTTTATTTACATTGTGGCTTCAGAAGCTTTTGGAATCAGATTTAGAAGAGTCTCAGGCACGCATAGGGGGAGTAACGCATAGGGGGGAGTAAACTGGCCTAAGCTTTGTAATAGGGGTATCTCACCAGGGCTTGGGGGGTTAGCCCTCTAGCCCCATGCTCGACCCTGATTAGTGGGGGATCTTTCACTTGCAACCATCATCACCGTTTATGGAAAAGCAACTGCCATTTGCAATCAGGATCTTTGTCAAAATGAATTTGGAGAAATTGAGCTTTGGAATTTTATTGTAGATGGGGTGCCACTCAAGAAAGTTACCAAATGGCCAAAAACTTATCGATATTACCAACAAATTGAAAGGTTTGTGTGTTGAGTCAGCCCCTTTACATTGCGCTTGTGATGGCGAACAAAAGTTGCCAATCAAGCGGAACCTCACAGTTGATCAGTTGATGCTCTGATGTTACTTTCTAGTTTTTCAGAATTAATTCCAGCTCTTTTGAAACAAAGCATCCTGGCATTTTTTTACATTTCAGTTGCCGACATCCCAGGTCTGATTCGTGGTTCTCATCTCAACAAAGGGCTCGGATCCGAGTTCCTGAGACATGTGGAACGATGCATTTGTTTGCTCTATGTGATAGACCTCTCATTTGATAATCCCTGGGAACAACTGGACAGTTTGAGAGAGGAGCTGGAGTTCTACCAGGAGGGATTATCGAAACGACCGAATGCAATTGTCGGCAACAAAATAGATCTGCCAGAATCCCAGGTTGGAGCTGCAATTTCTGTTATCTATTTGCCTGCGAAAAACACAAAATAGGTTGAATGGTTTACCCCTTTTTGAGCGAGCCATTCAAGCTGGAATGTTGAAGTTTAGCCATGACGATAGTTTATCAATTATTGTCATTTGTCATGCACATCAAACTTTGGTTCAACCGAACCCCATGTTCCGGACGTGTCGTCCTCCAGGCGGCGCAACTTTGTGTTTCATTCAAGTGAGACATTGTTTTTTTAACCAACTACCATGAAGGCGAAATTAACTGCACTGGTCCTCCAGGCGGCGCATTTTTGTGTTTCAAGTGAGACATTGTTTTTTGTTTTTTAACCAACTACCATAAAGCCAAAATTAACTGCACTGGTGTTTTTTTTTGTTTTTTAACCAACTACCATAAAGGCAAAATTAACTGCACTGGTTCTCCCCCAACAGGTTTTTCAATTACCGGCCCTAGCCAAACGGTCTCAAATGAAAATAGAACAGTTTGTTGTTTGAGTTTGAGTTTTTTGAGCTGTGTAAACGTGTTTTTGAGCCATGTAAACGTACAGAAATCCAGGATAGGACATTGCTCTATTATCAAATTATGAGTTGGTTTTGGAGAAAGTTCGTCAGATCCCTCATAGTCGGCCACCACTCTCGGAGGAAGCTCGGCGGTGTGTGTGCCTTTGTGAATTCAGCAAAATCAGTCACGCAATAATGCAGGGTAAATCGGCTCCCTGCAAAACCTGTTCCAAAAATGGGTGTCTTTCGCAACCCATTCGAGGCAAACCAGCACCTCAAAACTCCAAGCGGTTTAGGGGGGGGGCCACCTTAGCGGACCAACTTCGGTGTTTGTTGACCGATTTTGCTGAAATTTGGAGGGCATAATTAGCCCCTTGAGAGGAATGCCTGTGCGAAATTTCAATGCTGTACCTTACCTGGTTCCCTAGATATTCAACATTTTACAACCGGAAATCAAAATGCGAGAAAAACGAGGTTTTCGAACAGTCTATTTTTTGGAGACATGCTGAAAAAGTTGCAGATGCGTTTGCATCGCATGCTGAAATTTGCTCTTGAGAAGCCATTTCTCAACGGATTTTGCTCATTTTTGAAATGCTCAGAAAACATCACAGTATCAGCGAGAAATGCATTTGAAAATGTTAGGAATTTTCATCTTACCGGGATGGGCCGCCCCCTTTACGGCGGACTTAACCCCTCGAATGAGCCAAAAACAAAAAATCACACAAAATTTTTATTCACGCATTTGGATAGGCCAGAAAGTGTAGATTCTGATGGTGAAAACCATTTCAAGATATCTTAGTTCGTTTTAAAGTGAAGGTAAAATAACCGAACCTACTCATGACTGAAACGATGCAAAATATGCGATAACGGATGCATTTTTCTCCGCTAATTATTTTTCCATGTTTTTCGACCTTCCGACCCGTGTTATGAAGCTGTTTCTAACTCTAGAAAGCTCAAATTTGGCATGCTTATGTAAAAAAAGTGTGAGAAAACGACTGATGGAGCCAGAATTTTCATTTTTTGCCTCTGAGAAGTTATTGCACCATTTTTTGGTTTGGTAATACGAGAAATTTGCAGCGCTTTTGCAGAGCTAGCATCAAAAAATTTTAATGGCTTTTGACTATGTGTATGTGAAATTTGAACCCCCTATCACTTACGGTTGCTTGGGAACACGGGTCAGAAAATCGCGCAATTCCAGAAACGTTTTCCTGTGTAGCAGCTAAGCCAAAAGAGCCAGAGGGCTGAAATTTTACACAGAAGTTGTCCAAAGGAACCGTAATATGTGAGCCAAATGTCAGCCAAAATCGGAAAATGACCGGACGGGGGCAAGTCCCGCCTTAATACCTTCTCCCGCGGGGGGACCTGCTAGGTTAGTTGCGCCTAAGTCATGCCTCCCACCAGCTCCAAACTCATTCATCCCCCTCATGTTCCTTGAGATTTAGCAGCACAATACAATTTTTGTCAATCGCAGTGGACAAATTAAAAGGGAGCTAACTGTAAGAAACTTTAATTTCTACTCCTGCGATTTTCCATTTAAAACCTATTATTGTTGTTCAACATTTTTCATTTCTCTGTTTTCACTTAGCTCCCTTCAATTTGTCCAAGGCGAATAATTGTGTTCTTGTTCTGTTTTTTCTCTGTTCCAAAACAGGATAATTTGAAGCTGTTCCAAGAAAGGGTCGACATGCCGATCATTCCGATATCCGGTAAAATGGGAATGAACTTGAAGAGTTTGCTGACCTACATGAGAAGGCTGGTCGATGAAGATACGGAGAAGAAAGACAGGGAAAGAGCCCTTCTCAAAGCGGAAGAGGGTGAGGGTGGAGATGACGAGGGAAATGAGAGCTCTGAAGGAGATGTTATTCACGAATTTGATGATTTCAGAATCAAATTGTTATAGGTAGAGCACTCTGAAAATGGTGAAAATGAATTCTCACCGCCAAAACGAAATCAGCCATTTCAACCATCTTTTGTTATTTCTTTATCATTTCAGTCAATTGAAAGGCAATTCCGGCAATTGTGAATGGGCGATTTTCCACGAAATCTAAAAATTTCCACGAAATTCATTGATTTCCACGAAATATCTCCTTTTTTCACGATATACATGCGAAAACGTCGTGTTTTTCTTTTTTTAATTAAGTGGCAAGCATAGCACACAAAAATATTTGAAAAATAAAGCTTTCTTTTGCTCTTTTCTCAGTCTCTTCTTCAGTTTATTTACATCATTTTTCCAGTGTATTGTTCCTGCAAAATTCAAAGCAATCACATTGTAAAAATGACTGAAAATGCATTTTTGACAGGTTCTAGCCTTTTTATTTCCACCGCCAAATAACGAAATTTTTAGACTTTTGGGCGAAATTTTCCAAAAATTATCACCATTTTCAATGTGCTCTAGTTATAGGATACGTTTCTTTTGTTGAGATTTGTTCTTGTTACACGTGTAAATAAACCTAAACAATAAAAGCAATTACTTTTAACAATTCGTAATTTTTCTGCGTTTCTTTGGAGGGGTGGGCATGTAAAAATTAAATTTCCGTATTTTTCAACCGATTAAATTCTTGGTAAGGAAATGACACCGAAATACAAAAGCGTTGAGATAGACTATCGAATTGTTTTGCATCGGTCGTTTGATGATAAGCCAAGCGAATTGGAATTTTTGGCTCAAAACTAAGGGTTATTGTTCGTATTCAACTTTTACACATCTGAATTGACATTTTGACATCAAAAAATAACAAGGGAAAATTTTGAGAAAATCCAAAAAAATTTGTATGCCCCCGTAAGGGGGGCTCCTCAGAAAAAAGGGCCAAAAATGTGACTTTTATGATTTTTGGCTGATAACATGTCCAAGTGCGGTGATGTTTTCTGAGCATTTTGGTGCAAAAATGATCAAAATAGGTTAAAAAAAAAATAGCTGCACAGCAACAATTTTAGTAGGCGATGTCAGAAACATTACTTTACTACGCGCGGCCAGTTCTACTGCAAATCACTAAGCATCGCGAACAATTCTTGCTCTAAAACGGGCATTTGTTGAGATAAATTTTTCCCCCTAACCGCGGGGTGATCCAGTGTGGATTAACACTAATCCGAGTTTGGGAAGTAAATTTTCGCCATTTTCTTCAATGGAAAAAATTTACTCCGCAACCTCGGATTTACGTTAATCCACACTGGATCACCCCACGGTAGGGGTTTTTCAAATGCAAAATTGTCTGGGAAGCAGAATTGGTGGTTCATATATCAAGCTGGTTCCTTCTGATAAGGTCAGTAAGCAGTGTATTCAATATGCAAGTGTATTCAATATTTGGTACTTTGTCAGTTTGTATCGCTGGCCGAAACTTTAAACGTGTTTATCTCGTTTTATGTTTTTTGCGCTGTTTTCTAAATGCATTTTCACAATTTTTGAGATATTGAGCCCAAATTTTGGCCAAGATCTATGTGATATGTGTACTATAAAAGTTCTTTTCCGACCCAGGAAAAGAAAGAGAGCGACTTGGCAAGAGGGGAGGGATCAGGGAAGTTGGAGAAAACAGAAAAGAAATGCTGGGTTGCTGACTTCTTGCGCTTTGTTTTGGTTCAAATGGTTCGATTTCGTCCATGTTCGCCAGTCACCCATGGACTTCTGAGTAGACAGGAGAGGGTGGGTAATTGCATTGGGGCAAAGGGGCAACACACACGGCTGGGGCAACGGCGGGGTTTCCCGTATCCCCGACCGGGCCAGACCGCCCCTGCAGACATGGTTCCATGGGCTGAACCAAACCAAAATGAAAGAGAGGTGTTTCGCCAAAATCCTGCTCTTTCTGGCTTTTTCCCCCAAAAATGTGTGGTTGCCACGGCAACCAGATCTTTTTGTGGGCAAAAAACCCCTGAAGGAGGGGTTTTTGAAAAAATTCAGTCCCAGTTTTGTTAGAATTGACACGATGAACAATTCCTCAAATTTTCGACAAACTTTTATGATTCACCTTCTATAAAGAGCATCAGGCATGCTCAAGAGACAACCCAAAGGGGTATGTCATCGGTCATGATGCTGCATGAATCTAAATGAGATCACTCACTGCAAAAAATAGAACACAAGGGATGACAAAATTCCATGTGCTGGTTACACATGCATCACACAGCAGCACTGGGACGGTTTGCCACCGAAAGTAGACGGCTGAAAAGAAGCCAGAGGACTGAGAGGGA
>JASGXE010012979.1:0-14672 GCA_030068105.1 Sinentomon sp. SZTP_YWyxl
GGGTGTTGTCAATTTTTGCTGTCACAACAGTGAAAACAAATGTGACCCTTTTTCGTTGCCATTTTACTTGGATGGCATGGCACAGTGCAAAGCCCAGACTATGTGTCATTGATAAGCGCCACTATGATACAGCATAGAGCGAAAATAGCATTATGAGATGGTTGAGCACCACATACCGTTATTCAAAGACAATGCACTGGGCCTGCAAACTTATGTGGCAGCCAGTCATTTAATGACAAAGATGCATCAAAAATGACATAATGGAACTGCACGTTAAGTTCCATAAGTGATACATGAGGTCCCCATTTGCACGTTAAGTTCCATAAGTGATACATGAGGTCCCCATATGACACATATGACACATGAGTACGACTCTAACTCACTCCAAACGTCGACAAACACTCACTTAACACATTTATCTTGGGGCCTTTTTGACGAAGCAAACAATGAAGCCAAAGAGCAACCGTACGGCCCATTCCCTTGAAGAACCAATGCAAAAGCCTTCAGTCAACACAATATCTGCCCCTTCGATGTGAAAACCTCCTGAATTCTGCCATTGCTGCAGAGTGATAACAATCTCGGGTGCTGATACTGCTATTTTTGACAATAGATGCTGGCATTTTTGACAATGGATGCCAACAACGTTGCACTTTCTGATCTACTTTTGATATTGCCATTAGCAGGGAAGCTGGCTGGATACTTCGAGGTACTTCCCGCTTGGCGTTTATGAATATTTTCTGCTTCTTGTTTCCACTTTTTTGCCGTATTCCACGAAAAACTGTATTTAAGGACACGCACGATCAATCAAGAACAATTTCCTCGCACTTTACTTGTGTACATTTCCACGTGTTTGCATCTCTCTTGTGGGTTTGAGACATTGTGCCTTGTGGGTGGGTGTACAGTACATTGCAAAAAACCTGTTACATATACAGGGGGAATGGGAGATGATGATTTCCATTTGCAAAATACTTGTTACACTATGGAGATGTGATGGAAGTTGATTTCCTTTTGCAAAATACTTGTAACACGCCATATTGGCTTAGATGGGTCAACCAGCGAACAAGAATCACTATGTGTCAAGAACTACACAGTTAAATTTCATTCTTTATTGTCCCATCTAAATCAGTATGTGTTACAAGTATTTTGCAAAAGGAAATCACCTTCTTCCATTACGTCTCCATATGTGTAACAAGTATTTTGCAAATGGAAATCATCATCTCCCATTCCCCCTGTATATGTAACAGGTTTTTTGCAACAACTGTACTCGCACACTCAGCAGTTATGTAAACCCTTAGTCACATGCCACTCAGCCTGGCAGATTATGTGGGTGGCTACACCAGACTAAAGCACCAGAAGTGGGGAGGTATAAGAGAGGGGAGTGCACAGTCCAATGAAGCATCAGGAAACTTTCTAGGACAGCAAGACTTGCATCAATTACATCAGATGGATTTTGGAAATGGCAGGTGACATCAATACCTTGCCATCTTCAAAAGAAACCTGGTTTCTTGGCAGAACGAGTAGAGAACAAAAAAAAGTGTGGTGGCCACAAGATTTGTCCTCATGGCTTCGGAGATACTAAATCCATTGGCTTCTTCGCAACCAAAGTTGTGAGAAACATGTTTTGAACATGCATTTTCCGAACACCTGTTCAATGTTACCAACTGCATTTGCTCTTATCGATATCAATCTGATCTTAAACTTTTAGATGATGTAGTCCATGCCTTTTGGGAATCTGGAGTAGACGCTATTAAAGATTTATGGGGGGTAGATATTAGCTAAAAACGTGTTCAAGCTTTTATTACATAGAACATTGTTAATGAGATGTGTTGGTTGTGCTCATCTTGAAGCTCTCTAATTATTGCTGTTTTTTCATCTTCATTATTTAGGAGATGGGTGTCTGTTATCACGTGACAATAACATGATGTGTCTGTAAAAATTGTCTTCCATCGGTGTTAATCAAGAATGATTATTCAGAGCCTTGTTGTTTCACTCTTTTGTTGGTTGTGTCGTGTGGAAGAAATGCTTGTTTGTGCTCTGCATCATTGGAGCGTTTCTATAGCACTGCATAATCTTGGTCGGAACTCGTGGTGTCCGAATTTGTTCCCTTTTTCTCTGTTGCTCCTTGGGGGAGGGGGGGGCTTTATCAGACAAGGTAATAATTTGATGATTTGGTTGAATTTCATCTTTGGAAATATCAAAGCGTGTCTTGTTCTTGTAAGCAGCCTTTGTTTTCGCACAAATGCAAGCATGGCCACATTTTTAATACCATACTTGAACTTTCATGGAACTTTAACCAAAAAATCATCATCATTTGGAATCGGGAGTATTTTTTGCCTTTTTGGGGAAATCTTGTCTTTGTCGGTGAAACTTCAGAAAATCCAAGACCTTCATTATTCTTGGTGATGTCCCTTAATTGCCCCACTCAGCAAGTAATTCCAGCATTTTTCCAACTTTGGTGGAAATTTGATTTTTTTCAGCTTAGATTTCAATAAAAAAAAATCCGAACAAAATATTTTCGAAGCGCATGAGTTCGCAACACAACACCGAAACTCGACCGCCTTCAATTGTTGTGGATAGCCATTTTCCTTTTGGTATGCCATATAATATTCCAGCGAACCCTGTATCATGTGAAATCAAACGAAATCCAACTGGGTCTGAGCTGAAGGTTGTGGCCTGTCAACATCACATTATTTCTCATTGTTTGCCACACCAAGGGAATTGAGTTGTCCCCTTGAGTTTCAGTGCAAGAACGGGATTTTTCCGCACATGTGGTTCGGCAGTCCTTGGATTCTCAATATAACAGTCTGGTGCAAGCCTGAAGAATTGCCTGCCAAATTTTTTGATTAGAGATAAGAGTTTTTTTAATGTTAAAATTTATTATAAATAAATCCTCACTCGTTTTTAATTGCAATTGTCGTTATCTTTCTCTTTTATGTTGCTTGGGCGCTTGACTTAGATTCTGCGCTTGTGTTATCTCGTGAGAGAAAGCAATTTAGGCTAGTCATTGCATTTCAAAAAATTTCGGAAAGATTTATCTGTGACATTGTTATGCCTGCAGGGCCGGTCTTTTTTTTTAAGGTCACGATGCCTGAAGACTCAAGTTTTGATGCTCCGTGAAAACTAAATTTGTTTTGCAAGTTAAATAGAATGTTTTAAATTAAATTGATGGTACGAGGGTGGGTCAAAAAGTTCTGAACTTTTTAATTCTTGAAGGAAAGAAGGGGTGGGAACGAACCTGAAAACATGATCACAAATCACTATTGAAAACAATACCTTCATCCCGGTGCTTAAATTGTAAAGATAGATTCGCCTGCACCCAAAATTTTGAAAAGGGTAGGAAAGTTTTGAAAAGGGCTTTTGGGCCCATTCGGTTTTCGAAAGGACAACAGGACAAGGATTCCAGAACAAGAGGACACACATGCGCATCAAACCCACGCCCAGCCACGAGATAAAAAATTTCCATGCAGGGTCTTAATTGTTGGAAGGGCTTCCACCTCCCAAGCGAAAAAGGACGTCGGCTCTGGGAGCTGGCACCTCCAGGGTTGGCGGCTCTAAGAGCCGGAGGGTGCCCGCGCAATTTGAGTACTGCTTCCACTGTACTGGGTGCCCATAACACCACCCATCACGTAGCCAAGTCACCATCTTTCTGAATGCATGGTCATGGTTGATCTCATATAGGTTTCTTCGGCCTGGAAAAATCAATAACGCAGGGGTAATCAGAGGAATGGTGTGGATGGGGAAGGTTCCCCACTGACTCAGGGCAACAGAAGTGGTAATATGCCCTGTGTTAAGTGTGGGGATGCAATGTCTTGCAAGTGAAGTGACTCCTGATTCAAGCAATCCAGACGCTTGCTGTGCGGCACGCAAGGGCTAACCCCTCAGGGCTGCATCCCTTGCCAGCAGGGGATGGATAACTTGATCGAGGAGAATTGGTAATGGAGCCACAAAAAAATGAAGTTCAGAACTTTTTAAACTGCCTTCCCTGGTTGGCGACAGCATTTCTGTGTCTTTTCAAGATGATTCCCAAAATCTCTATTTGACCATTTTGTAACGTTTTATGATTTACGAGTAGTTCCGAGATTCTTGTCCACTTGCACAGGACTTGGTGTGTCATGACTTGGCAGGCATGAACCACTGGCACGCTTTTTGTTAAGTCGCTACCATCCCCCTGTCCACTTACCAAAACCAAAGGCCGGCCCTGAATTCATTAGATGATGTACTTGTTTTTCAGTTTTGTAGATCGATTTTTTTAAATAAAGTCCAGCACCACTTCATCACAACATTGTTGTTTTTGTTTATTCACCAGTTTGTCTTTAATTTTTTGGAGGTGGCCTGTTTAAATTTCCTGCATCACGCAACCAATTTGGCCAATATTTTTAACGTAAAATGCAGAGTAATTGTGGGGTGCTGATTGTGTAAGCTTGATATATTTTGGACCAATAAAGGGATTGGGGCACGGAAGTATCCACTTTGACAAAATCAGTTCAAGTTTTTGACACCAACTGAACCAGAAAAATCTTCACCGGGTATTTGAAACCTGAAATTTACTTTTTTCTGAGGGGAGGCATCTCCACAAGAGAACGAGAACTTCCGGAACTTTCCACATTGGTTTTAAAACACCTCGGATGATCTCTCCAAGGGAAGGAACGTTTTTCAGGTTCCTCAGTGCATCAGAAAACAAAATGAAACAACCCATGGTCCTGTTCATGCGATGATGCAACATTTCATCCTCAGGATACGGGGCTTTTCAGGCGAAACAGAAATTCACCGACGAATGAAATTTTATTCTGCATCCGAACTCCGTGATGTAGGGGGAAAACATGGCATTTTTGCAATAGTGACAATGAATAGGTGAGGCCATGAGTTCTTTCATGATGTTTTGCAATATTTTGGTTTGGGGTGAATGGTGCCGAAATTGTCCTCGATGCATGTGGAAGAGTTTTTTTGGTGACGGACGGGCAAACATTGTCACTTCAAAATTTTGTTCTTGTATTTTGCATTTTTATTTAGATTTGCTATATAAATGCAAATATCAGCTTCATCATGATGTGACAAGACATCACATGAACAACATAAAAACCACATTTTGAGGCAACATTTGTAAAAAAACGTGGAGAACAAAATACAGAACTGCTGCACTGATACAGGCTATATGAAATCAAAGAAAAAAAATGCAAAAGGAATTGACCCATACCTTGTCCAAACGACTTGCGATGATGAAACAAAAAGATCAATTCAAATGACGAAATGAATTATCACGTTCATGGTATTGAAAATATGTTCAAGCATGATTTGCAAAGTTTGCAAGGACATGTGAATCCTTGGGGAAGTGTTTGCCGAAAAAAGGAATTGTAATGAGCATTGCACTTTATTATCGGTATTGTGTATTTGAAAGCATGCGACCTAATACCAGAGAAAGTGCTGGCTCATATTTCATCAGGAAGAGACATGGGTAACGAACCTTTGAGGTTCTCCCAATTTATTTGAGTGATGATTGCTAGACTTGCCTTACAAGGTGCCCGATCGCCTGCTAGCCAATTTAGCACTGGATTTCAGTGGAATGAAGGTAGGAGTGGTAATCGTATGTGTCTTGTTCCCAAGTTTGCATGAAACCTTTACTTTGCCTGCAGTTCATTCCAATGAATCGGACCTCGTTATCTGGTGCTCCACCCAGCATAATAGGCAACAATTACAGAAACTTGAGATCGAGATACAATTTGTGAACATACGAACACACGGTATCTGGATGCGAATTTGACTTGATTTTTTTTAAGTAACACTCATTTCTTCTTTCTGACAACAAGGGGGTTATGTTTGAGGGCATCATGCATGTTACAGGAGCTTTACGTAAGATACACCTCCGGTCCGGCTGGACCAATATATCCACTGTTGGTTGCTGTTGAGGTGCAGCATCCACGTTGTCTTGAAAGTCCACTTCGCCTGTGCATTGGTCCCAGGGGCAGCAAGGCGCAGGCAGCTGCAATTTTCCTCACACTTTTGAGTTGAAAGGGATCCGCATTTTTTTGCAGGTGGGCCCCACACTTTGATGCTCCGCCACTGGATTGAGTCTCGGTCCAGAAAAGCAAGCTATAGAAGTCAAATTTTATGTTCTGGGGTATGTCATCTAGATCCAAAATTCCTGGAGAAGAGGCGTTGGGGCTGTGCAGTTTATTTTGGTCGTGGATTCATATGTGATTCATCAACACGGTTTTATGAGAAGTCTCGTCACAACACCGACGGGGGCCGATATTTCCTACTTTCCATGCACATCATTTGGCTTATGACACGTTATTTTTTTTGTCGATCTTGTGTTTCTGTAACAAAATTGTGGAAAATGACGAAGGATAAGTGTGGAAAATGTATCAAAGTTGTTGGGAGAGAGAATGAGGTGTGGGTTCCATTTTGTGTCGGGTTTGACAGGTCGGAACATGAGGTGTTGCAGAAACGGGTGGAATTGGGTTTGTGTGTGGGCATGTCGGGATTTGAGGGCTGCCATGAGAAGAAGGCAGGGTGAGTGGAGTGTGCATGGAGGACGTGAAGACTGAGAAATGAGCTGAGTTGTGTGGTCCTGCCTCAGCCTCCTCATCTGCCTCAGCATGGTCCGGCAAATCGGATGAGGCAGATGAGGCGGTAGTCAGGTCTTTGGAACTGTTACCAAATCGTCTAAAGAAGAGTGAGAATATTACCCTGTGCACAGTGCCGGGATTAAATGCACTTCGGTAGTCAATAATATTTTTGATTCCGAGACAAAATTTGCACCAAAGGTTTACCTTTGTGGTCCAACCAAATGAAGAAAAAAATCGAAAGTGTGAATAGAGGCAAAAAAAATTGTTGAAACAAAACTTGTGAAACAGATGTCACAACATGTTAATGAAACACGACACTTGTTTCTTTGTAAAAAAAGGATGCAAGTAAAGGAAAGTTTCGGAGGCAACACCATTTTGCCATTTAATTACGTTGATGGCTCCATTAATTTTCCCGCTGCTGTTCAAGGGAAAATGTGCAACTTCTACTTACTGCATGGCAAGCTGCTTGTCACAATACACGACGTATCACATACAGCCGGATTTGCATCAATGCTTAGGCAGAAAAAACACTTACCTGTCAACGATGTCAAGAAATTCATCAGTAAAAGCCCAAAGACAGTCTCACTCACGTTGTCAAAAAAGGCAACAAGAACTTGAAAAAGGAGTCATCACAACTGACAAGCATCAGCAACATCTGCCAACTGCTTCAACAAGTGAAATGCAATGATGAAGCCAAGGTTCATCGCTCTTAACCTTAGCTTACGACTGAGCTTAGACTCAGCTATGACCCGTCTTCAACTCGCAGCTTCAACTGGAGTTTTCACGACAGAAGGAGAAAGTTCAGAACTGTTGTTTGTTGGACACGTTCGTTCTCGGCATTTTTGCTGCTGGTCCATCTTTGTTAGTCAAGGGCGCGAATTTCCAAATTCCAAACAAATCGCATGAATTTCGACCAATAAGGTGCAAACCCGAATTAAAACCGCGTTTACGAGATCTAAAGCTAATCTAACCCAACCTAACCTAACCTAACCTTTCCTCTTCCTGGTGTCAAAAACATTTCGGTGTTTTAAAAAACAAAAACATAAAATAAAATTTATACTCCAGGTAGGATTCGAACCACCACCACCACGGGCACCTCCGCAGCGGCACCAGGCTGTCTAGACCACTCGGCCACACAGGCTGCTGCCGGAATTCGCTTCGGAAACGTGTATTCATGAAACTGTTTTTATAATTGCGTCGTCACGATTTTGCTCGCATCCGATTGGTCGAAATTCATGCGGTTTGTTTGGAATTTAGAAATTTGCGTCAAGGGCAAGGGTGACTCATGGTAACACTCGGATAAGAACGATATTTTATGTCTTGGATCGACTCGCACTGGTTTCAAGCTCAAATTTTTTCCCGTCTCCAGTGGGAAGCCATCCACAGAAGTTCTGTTGAGAGGTTGCACCGTTCGTTTTAATGGAATTTCCAAATGTCGATGCATGACGCATAAGACAAATTGAGAAAATATTCACTTTGAAGGTTTGAAAGGTGAATATTTTCTCACCGTCACATTTTCTCATTGGCCATTTGAAAAAATGTTCACATTGGTGAACATTTTTCAAATGGCCAGCTAATTCATGCTACCAGCGATGATTTGATTTGAATACATCTCAGGATATGTGATACGACACTGCATTTCTGAGGAATCACTTCTGGAATCGTCTTTTGGTGCTTTATTTACAAATTTATTTTTTTTTAAACAAGGCAAAAAGTTTTGGCACAAAAGTCTGTTCATTTTCAGGATGGTCCGCCCCTTTTTGCAGGCAGGGATGTGCAAAAATTGGAATTTGGAGATTTGGCGGGGCATCAATTTTCAAAACTGTCGGTTCTCATCTCTCAATCGTTTGACAATTCCCTTCTCTGAGATTTTCACGATTTTTGGTGGATCTGGTCTGGTTGTTTGTTCAGAACAGACTCTGTTCCGCTCCTGCTTTAAAATGTGGTGCAGCACTGTCCCGAAAAAAATTTCGCTGGCCTTCCCTTTGGACCTGCCTGCAATGGCTTTTGAGGCCACATCCGCTGTTGTGGCCGACAACTGGAAAACAGGCAGACGAATCGAATTCATGTCTGGAAAATTTTAAAGTCATGTTTGGATTGCTTTTCCATCTGTGGTAAGTTTTGTCCAAACAAACATGCACTGAACAGTGAACGAAAAGGGAAAACTTTTGAGACGCCGAGATTCGAACCCACGATCTTCGGATCCCAAGACCAGTCGCTCTACCACTGAACTTCCAGATCCAGCGAGAATTTTGGTTCTCAAATCGTGCTTAAATGAAAATTCTCGGATACTCAGGAAAGGAATATCGGACTATATTTGGACACCACTGTCGTGCCCCCACTCCAACTTTCATTTTGCTGCGATTTTGGCGCGGACCATTCTGAAAATGAACTCACTTTTTTTTAGCGTCACGTGATAAAAAAGTGAACCGCAATCCAAAAACATCACAAAAGATACAGAAACATACTCAGAACACCAACAGAAACACACACAGGATCACCGACTGGCATGCGAGACATGTTGGAGAGCCTGAGAAATTGTAGGTGAGTTCCGAGGCAGATTATTCCAATCAAAGACTGTGCGAGGAAATGGAAGCTGAGTTGTTGGTCCAGCACTGTGACACAGCATCGAGCAATGCTGGTCGGAATGGTTTGTCATGCCACCTGCTGGACCGAGTCGCACCAGAAGACGAAGGAGTGATTGATTCATAAGAAACCCAGTGCTGCACATTTGCAGGGGCCACATCCAAGCAACATTTGAATTGGCTGACTCAAAGCCATGGGATTTGGCAGCCCCACCAACATCTCGACTGACGAGCTCCCATTTCCCGGTTTGATTTTCAACATTTCATCATCCAAATTTTGCCAGTGTAGGCTCGCAGTCGTTTGGTTATTCCAGCCTGATGACCATGTGTGTCGAAAAGTTCTTGTTGAGATGCTCATTCAAAGCAATGAGATGCTCATTTTACTCATAATGGTGGCTGGTCATGTCTGTCTGAAACCCTTGCTGTTCCCGATTACTTTGGTCGCCATGACCATACTTCCAAGATCCGTGTTTATCAGCCTTCCAAGAACATCTTTAAGTATTCATTCATTCCCAGAACAATTGTAGACTGGAATCGCCTTTCACAAAACACAGTGGATTCATATCTGATTTCTTGAATTTCCTGATCGGATTATTTTCTCCAGCATTCTTGATGTTACCTGACCTACCTACCAAACATGCGTTTACATGATTTTCAAAGTGCTCTTGTGCCAGACAGGTGGTACCTGTGCCAAACAGGGCCACCTTTACCACGGGGCGCAGTGGGGCGAACGCCCCAGGGCCCAAGGTACAAAGGGGCCCAAAATATTTTAAAATTTTTAACATTTGAAATAAAACATTTCAAACAAAATGTTTAAAATATTTGAAATTTAAATTGGAAATTCCATCATTTTTGACGAATTTCCATGAGTGCGTGTTGGTAATGTACACCAGAACTGGTGGCAGCACAGCACTTATGTTTTTTGTTTTCGTTTTGATTTGGAGACTTCGTGGCATCTTGCTTGACTTTCACCACTCCAGCTTGATCTAGATCGGATCTGTAGTAAATCCTTGAAGCATGCACATTGCAAATCACACAGAAAGCAGCCAAAATCACAGCCCCGTTTTAAAGACAGTTTGGAACTGCAATTTTGGAACACGAAAGGGGCAGAGAATAAATGAGGTCAAGTGAAAGGTACCTCTGCCTCTATAGCGTGGTGTCATGATCGAGCCTGTCGACAGCATTATTACTTCGACGCCGATTGAAATTGAAAATAAAGGAAAATGAACCGCCGTCCATATGGAGGAAATTCTGAGGCCGCGGTTTTGGTGACCCTTTCTTTTTCTCACGGTCAAAAACCTGTGGCTACTTGCAGGGTGGTTTCCTGTACTTTTTTAATCCATGCAATTTTGCACCTTTTTTGAAACCTCGCAAACAAAACCTTACAATTGGAATGCATAGGAGACTGCAAGGCTGAAGGCAGTATTCTTGAACCCCTTTGCCCGTTGGCAATTTTCGAAAGCAGAAATTTCATGGCGCATTTTCCAGTGATGCTCCAACTCTGTTGTGAGCGAAGTAAACTTCGGACGACCACAAAACAGAATAGATTGTCTGGCTTGCTCTGTTGACAATTATTGTTAAATATGGACACAATTTAGATGGCATTGATTTCAATGACATTTTGATTATTTTCGATGTGAAATGTCGAGACCATTTTGAAAATTTGTGATTTTGATTTTCTTTGTGCGCATTTCGTTGGCAAGCCGTTTGATTTTGGATGTCAAGTTTTTGAATGTTAATTTTTTCGGTTTTACCTTTGATTAGCCAAACTTTAATTTTCGAAGTCTGCAATTGGACAGTTTTGTTGAATCGAAATCGTCAAGAAATGCACATTTCCAGGTGTTCAAATTTTCTCTTCGGGGCCCATTTCATGGCAAAGCCCCAGGGCCCATGTACCCCAAAAGATGGCCCTGGTGCCAAACAGATCCGATCCGGTGTATTGCGTGGGGTTGATAGAATTGAGGTCTGGGAACGGGTCCGGGACCCATGCCCAGACCTAAGCCGGGAACCTGCCCGGCATCGGCGGCCCATGATGGCGGCCCCCCACTGCGTGGTCAGTGCAACGCAACCCTCCTTCACGCAGCTGGGAAGAGGCCAGAGGGAGTGTGCGTACTGCTGGCGAATGCCGCTGGTGCTTCCGTGACTCCCTGCGCTAGCTAACCGAGCATATGCCGGACAGCGCTCTCGCCGCGTGACTGACACAAGGCGAACCATTCCCCCATTGTGGTGCATCGGAAAGGGGAAGTGAGGCGTAGGTACTTATCAACTCATCATCGTATCACTGCGATCATTATTTCATGATTTACCTACCTATTTCTTTTTCTTCTATCTAATTTCATGTTGACTTTGGTTTCTTCGTTTCAACATTTCCCTACCTTCTTCCTTTTCTTTCACCTTTTGTCTCACTTTTATTCTCTTTTTTATATGTTTTCATTTGAGATTGTGAATGGCTATGTTGTGGTGTGTGGCTGTGCTGGTTAATGCTGCATGCTTGATGCTGATGGTATGGGAGGCCTTGTTTTGGTCGCGGTGTATGAATGCTGTGTGTCTGTTATTGAATGCTATATGACTAGGCCCCGTCCACATTCCGATGATGTGTTTTTCCATACTCCTATACCTACCCTCCTCCCCCTCCTTCCTTTACCCTTGCCTAACCTTACGAATAATGCAGCCGACGGTCGCGTGTCCTCCCCTTCCCTCCCTTCCCCTTCCCAGGTTATGATGACATTTGCTGTCATATGTGAGAACTTTGCAGTTCTCCATTGACGATTGCCTCGTGGCTAATAACCTGCGTAATGCAGCGTCTGATACCTATACCTACCTAAAAGGCATGGTGGCGAAAACTCAACCACCGGGCAGACAAATGCCTGCCGGAGAAGGCATTGACATGACATTTGCTGCTGGCGTTCCACCGAACATTCCGATCAATTACGCTGAACATTACAATCAGAGACGGTTATCCTAAAGAGACATATAGTTTCTATCTCCTCCATGTAATTTTGACTGAACCGTTGGAGAGCTGCCATCTCTCGGGGAACTTCAGTACCTCGGGCAATTGAAACTTGAAAATTCTTCGCTCGCGGATTCGAAGCCAGGACCACTTTCGCCCTTCGGATCACAAGTCTCGCGCTCTCCCAACTGAACTGTCGCAGCAACTTGAAAATCGCCGGTTCATTTCCCTTTTGGTGAGCTTCGACCTGGGCTGTGCTGCCATCTCTCAGAAGAGTTCCTTCGTGGTTTGAATGAGACGGAATCGATGTGGTCAGGGAAAAGGCGAAACTGTTCGTCTCTTTTGTTAAAAGTCTCTGATGACAATAAAGCGATGAGCAAAACTATTTGACTCCTTCATTGGGACCAGACCAATTTTAAAAAGTTCGGCGCGCATTTGCTCTCGTTCCATGCACGTTAATAAGTCAATGCCTCCCACTGTACTCCCTCACCATTTTTTGCCCATCGTTTGCGCCGGTTGGCGCCCATTTATCAGCGTTTGCGCCGTGAACGTCTTCGAGATTTTGACCTCATAATGAGGGGCGAACTTCAGGTGAAGTTGTTGTTGTCCGCCCATTAGTTCAAAATTAGCTGATCGACCCATAGGATTTTAAAGGCAGGTTCCCCTTCGTTGGCGCCGGTTTGCGCTCGGGTACCACCACCACCACGGGCACCTCCGCAGCGGTAGCAGGCTGTCTAGACCCTCGGCCACACAGGCTGCTGCCGGAATTCGCTTCGGAAACGTGTATTCATGAAACTGTTTTTATAATTGCGTCCTCACGATTTTGCTCGCATTCGATTGGTCGAAATTCATGCGGTTTGTTTGGAATTTCGAAATTTGCACCAGGGATCGGTTCTGAAGTCCGAGGATATGTTGAATTTTTGTGCTGAAGAGGCAAATTTGAATTTTTAAAGTACCGGCCGGCTGGCAAATTTGTCAAACCCACCGGATTTCAAACCCAGTCCTGCGTCATATGGCATTTGTCCTGCGCAATAGGCATTTTCGTCCGACGAGTGAACCGCAAAATAAATAAGTTTGTTCAAGGCAACTTCCAGGAGCGAACTCCGGCAGCTGACCGGTTGGCCGAGTGGATAAGGCGTCCGCTTGCAAAATCGATGTTCTCCTTGTTGGTGGGTTCAAATCCCTCCTATGGCAAAAATCTGAAAAAAATATTTTTTCTTTGCAATGGGCTGATCAGAGGCATTGCACGAACACTGACGCAGTGTTTGTGGACGGGTTAGGTCAGGTTCAGTTAGCTTTTTAAGTTTCAATCCTCTGAATTGGAAAGAAAATTGCAGTGACGTAGGACTAGGTTGGGAAATCCGGTGTGTTTGACAAATTCGCGGCCGGCGGCCGCAGTAAAACAAAAACATATGAACGGGACAAAAACAACACAAGTTTGATCCCATATGATATGATTTTTCTGGAAGACTTCCCGGGCAGGTATGAAATACAAGGCAGAAATATCGCTTCTAGGCACCCCCAGGGAGCTCAAAAATCGGCAAGGCATACTGGGATCCCGACACAACTTCCCAGGATCTACAAGATAGCCTGCTCAAAATTTGCCGTTTCCGTCCCGGGGGTAAGGGGGGCCCGCCCCCCCAAATTGGGGGCACCTAGGCGCCCACAAACGGGTGAAATTCGGCAAGGCATTCATGCACATGCAAAGGCCGGCCTCCGGATGGACACTTTAGCCTGGCCGGTTTTTCGATTTTCCCTTCTGGGGGACAGGGGGTGCAGGTGCCCCGAAAAGGGACCCCAAATTTAAGAGGCACCTAGGCGCCCACAGAACGGGCGAAATTCGGCAAGGCATGCATGCATACGCACATCGGCCTCCGGATGGACACTTTAGCCGGCCGGATTTTCCGATTTTCCCTTCTGGGGGACAGGGGGTGCAGGGGCCCCGAAAAGGGACCCCAAATTATAAGTCACCTGGGCGCCCACAGAACGGGCGAAATTTGGCAAGGCATGCTTGCATACGCACATCCACCTCCGGATGGACACTTTAGCCGGCCGGATTTTTCGATTTTCCCTTGTGGGGACAGGGGGTCCAGGGGCCCCGAAAAGGGACCCCAAATTATAAGGGTCACCTAGGCGCCCACAGAACGGGCGAAATTCGGCAAGGCATGCTTGCATACGCACATCCAGCCTCCGGATGGACACTTTAGCCTGGCCGAATTTTTCGATTTTCCCTTGTGGGGGACAGGGGGGCAGGGGCCCGAAAAGGGACCCCAAATTATAAGAGCACCTAGGCGCCCCAGAACGGGCGAAATTCGGCAAGGCATGCTTGCATACGCACATCCAGCCTCCGGATGGAACTTTAGCCTGGCCGGATTTTTCTTTTCCCTTCTGGGGACAGGGGGTGCAGGGGCCCCGAAAAGGGACCCAATTATAAGAGGCACCTAGGCGCCCGCAGAACGGGCGAAATTCGGAAAGGCATGCATGCACACGCATAGCCGGCCTCTGGATGGACACTTTAGCCTGGCCGGATTTTTCGATTTTCCCTTGTGGGGGACAGGGGGTGCGGGGCCC
>JASGXE010012980.1:0-11659 GCA_030068105.1 Sinentomon sp. SZTP_YWyxl
TATACCTATTGGGGATACCACGATAAAAAAAGTGCGCCACCAGCCCTACGTCAATACGTGGTGTGGAAATGGGCTGCATCTTTACATTTTGGCGATGAGTCGAGATGTAAAGGTGACGAACAAACATATTGTTCGGAATCCAAACGCAAAATTTTTGAAGCACCCTGTACGTTGAAACACTAAACCCTTTGCCGCAGGCTGAAGGATTGTCCGGGCCCCGATGATCGCGTTGATTGCGCCTTTGATTGCGTCACACAGCTTTGGCGCTGCAGGGCGGGGGTTCCTGCGGCCGGGGACGCTCCCCGGATACCCAAACACATGACCATCAACGTGCGTGGCTCTATTCCAAACAGCGAACCGCAATCGTTCGCAAGAAAGCACCATTTATTTCTGGAACGCTCTGTACATCGGCAGTGCCAAAAAGGGGCGGAGCCATGTGACCAAATACTGGCTTCTGATTGGCTACAGACCCTAGGGTACATCATATTTTTTAACATAGTGCTTCCCAATTTGACTTTTGTCACTCGTGAGCTTTGCAGCACTCACTGACAGGAATACACTCAACACATGTGGATAGGAAACCCTTCTTTTGGCACGGTCCGAGGGATAGCCAACAAAAAGGTTGAGTAAAGCGCCATCGCAAACTGAGGGCTTCACTGGACGGGTCTGGCAGCCTGTCTGGGTCGACACCAAAATTCGGTGGAGTGCGGCTCAACTAAAATAGTGCTACCCAATTTGACCAGGTCTGAGGGGTTTCCACACATGTGCAAACATTACAAAAACACAAAGGCTGTGTTCTCCCTTCCTTTCCCAGAAAGGCGGAGGCCAGCTTTACACTTCTCACGCTCCTGGAATTTCTGGGAGCGTGCTGATACAAACTTGAAATACACCTTATTATTATTATTATTATTATTATTATTATTATTATTATTATTATTATTATTATTATTATTATTTATTATTATTATTATTATTATTGCTTGCCGGGGGCCTCGGACGAGCATCTCACACTCTTCTTTTTTTGGGTCGCACTTTTGACCTTCACTTTGTTTTCTTACTATTTCTGTCCTAAAAATACATTCAGTCCTTTCCTACATTCCTTCTTCTTCGTCTTCAGGATGTCTAGCGATCTGCTGGATATCCTGCATTCTCTGCTGTCCTAGACCTCTTTGTTCCTTTCCTCAAATTCTTGTAATTTCTTTTCTCTACTATCCTGGAGGTCCGTGTGCGACCCAGCCAAAAACTTTTTCACTGGCCAGATCACTGCCCACTTCCTGCCGGCACCTGGGGAATGAGATCAGAAGGGATTTTGCCTTGAGCTGCCTGGAGTGACATCTCCCTGACAAGGGTGTCGGGTGGAGGGGGCAGTGAGATGGCCTTATCACACTAGTCATTTTGATTTTCCCGAGGTCCACAGACCAACGGCGTCAAATGGCTAGACACTTCCTTCTTTTTGGGCGGCCACTTTGCCCTCAGAGCAAATAACGGCCAACCATGGAGGAGCAAATATATCACAAACATCATCAATTCAGAGCCACATAAAAAGAATTCACACATGGAAACAAACTTGCGTCTGATAGAAGTCCGCGGGATAGCCAACAAAAAGCTTGAGAAGAGCGCCATCGCAAACTGAGGGCTTCTCTGGCAGGTTTGGCAACCTGCCTGGGTCGACACCAAAATTCGGTGGAGAGCGTCTCAAGCTAACATAGTGCTTCCCAATTTGACTTTTGTCACTCGTGAGCTTTGCAGCACTCACTGACAGGAATACACTCAACCATGTGGATAGGAAACCCTTCTTTTGGCACGGTCCGAGGGATAGCCAACAAAAAGGTTGAGTAAAGCGCCATCGCAAACTGAGGGCTTCACTGGACGGGTCTGGCAGCCTGTCTGGGTCGACACCAAATTCGGTGGAGTGCGGCTCAACTAAAATAGTGCTACCCAATTTGACCAGGTCTGAGGGTTTCCACACATGTGCAAACATTACAAAAACACAAAGGCTGTGTTCTCCCTTCCTTTCCAGAAAGGCGGAGGCAGCTTTACACTTCTCACGCTCCTGGAATTTCTGGGAGCGTGCTGATACAAACTTGAAATACACCTTATTATTTATTATTATTATTATTATTATTTTATTATTATTATTATTATTATTATTATTATTTAATTATTATTATTATTATTTATTATTATTATTACAGGCAATACTGTCACAAATGAACTGGTGACAGAACAAACACACAAAGATATTAATACAGTCATGGCTTCGTCAAAGAAATCAATTCAATACTAAAGAGTGAAAAACAAGCACAACAGCAACAATCTCGAAAAAGACCAGCATAACACAAATCAGTTCTGAGATATTTCAACAAAGAGCCAGAAAAAAACTCATGTCTGAGGTGCGACGCCGAGGGACATGCGTGCATGAGAGATAAATTTTGAACTCGAGGGAAGGCCATTCCATTCCCTGATGGTTTTCGGAAAAAATGAATTGAAGATCACATTAGTTTTAAAGATCGGCGTGTAAACAGCAAGTCGGGCAATCAGTATGGTTCGGTGGCTCGTTGTGTAGGTATGTTTTGGCTCGGTGTGTCTCGGCGTGGCTCGGTGTGTCTCGGCGTGGCTCGGTGTGGCTCGGTGCGGCTCGATGCGGCTCGTGTGGCTCGGTTCGGTATGTTTTGGCTCGTTGTGTGTATGTTTTGGCTCGGTGTGGCTCGATGTGTGTATGTTTTGGCTCGGTGCGGCTCGGTTTGGCATGGTGTGGCTCGGTGTGGCTCGGTTTGGCTGGTGTGGCTCGGTGTGGCTCGGTGTGGCTGGGTGTGGCTCGGTGTGGCTCGGTGTGGCTCGGTTTAGCTCGGTGTGGCTCGGTATGGTTGGCTTAGTATGGTTCGGTGTGGCTCGGTTTGGCATGGTATGGATCGGTGCGGCTCGGTGTAGCTCGGTGTGGCTCGGTGCGTGTTTTACAACGCACCCGAGTAAGCTTGTCTGCAAAGCGCATTTCAGTGGGTTACAGAAATCCTGCGACGACCATTTATCACATGTACGAATAGTCCATATCGGTACGAGAATACCGAGCTTTTTTATTCCCCGCCGCTTCAGGGTGTCAGCAATGAAAACTCAGTCTAAACTGTCGACTCAGCATGTAATAAAAGTTTTGTGTCATTTGAATCGATGTGGTTGTGAAGCGTTGTTGAAATGGAATGTTGTGCTTGGCCAAATCATCAGGCTCAACACCAATTATTAGAGTTACTCTTTTGGCATCAAATTTAGGCAGCATTGTGGCAAAATGTAAGCCATAATAACATCATGCATCAAACGTAATATAAACAACACGTGGCAAGTCACGTGCCGAACTGAAAGGAATCAAACAATTCGATTGAGATTAAGAGGATAACGTTTCATTTGCTTTCCGGAATCTGGTAATTTTATTGGAACATTGTTCAAATATAGCCTATCATCTTTGTTTCCTATATAGACATTTTATTGGTTTGGAAGCCCAGCGCCAGTACTGTGCTATATACACTGTTTCTACTGTATGTGCAATGGAGATGTAGATCACTGGGGGTGTTCTCCCCAAAGGGTTTCTAAGGAATCCCAAGGAAAACTAAGGGGTTCTCCGCAAAGGGTTTCCAAGAATTCCCAAGGAAAATAAGGGGTTCTCCCCAAAAATATGTAGAATCATTCATTCATTCCCAACACAGATACGGAGCTCATCAAAAGTCATCAAACAGATAGGCGATATTTTAAAGTCCTTTTTTCAGGGGCCATTTCATTTCAACAGGGCTTGCGGTGCAACATCACGCCTTACACGAGTGTCATGAAGTTTTGCGGCGCATGCTGTTATTAATTCTAAATGTCGCCTGAGTCAATTGTGTGAACTCCCATGTTCGAAGACTTTTGATAAGTTTGTATACCAATGAAGGACGAGAGTCAAATCCAGCCGACCTTCATGGCAATAAGAGCTCGATCCGCGTACGATTATAATTTGTCAAAATAGCTTGGATGCAAGGCGCTGTGCAGGCGATGGGCTTTCTGAGGTTACTTGGAAAGTCCACGAATGAAGCCAATTTTCATTCAAAAATATCATAATTATTTGAAACAAAATCAAAATCATTTGAAATCATTCGTGCAAAAGTTTTCTCAACACTCGAAAGTTCAATTGCTGTTGAAGATTTTTTAAAACAGAGGGTTGCCATGGCTTGAAATGTGTAAATTCTTCAGCTCTCGGATTTATTTAACATTGGCGGTCTCCTTCAAGATGAAAATTCAAAAACCCCTGAATGTTATGCAAAGTACCACACCTCTTTGAGATCGCCGGTAACGTTCTTGCGTCCAAGCAGGCGTGCATATATCCAATTCAACGAAGTCCACAATTTCAACAGGCTTGATGCAACTTCACGCTTTCACGAGTGTAATGATGTTTTGCGGTGATGCATGCTGCCATTGATTTTTAATGGTCGCTGAAGTCATTAATGAGCTCGTATTCACGAAGACATTTGGAAAGACGAAAACACTCCTTACCAAAAGTGTTCGACCATAGGAGCTCGGGTTTTAACTCGGCGGCCATGGCGTCGCGTGCTTCAAAACATCATGACACTCGTTTAAGGTGTGAAATTGCATCAAGCCGTGTTGGAATCAGATCGCCCTGGATTAACCTCGTCTTAAATATTTCCCCTATGTTCGAAAACATTTGGTAGACCCTTTCACGTGCGTTATAAGACATCTGCGAACGCCAAACGACATGTGGCAGAGGTGGAGTTCTTTTTGAACGTGTGTTATTGCTGCCGGTTTGGCATGGAATATCGGCGGAGATATTGACAACACTGGTCAATGCAACTGCTCCAGCACCCTCATCGCTTCAGGCCGAATCCACAACCATCCTTTCCAGTTTCCGGCTATTGCCAACTCGTTATGGATGACCGACAGCATTATTGGATATTGTGTGGCTTCGGCATTGTTACCTGCTCGACCTCTGTCTTGGATATGGAACTTTCGATGTTTTTTAATGTACGAATAAATGCGCAGTCTGATGCTGCACACGGGACCTCCTGTGCAACGCCATATTCGAAGGAGACGATGGACATGCATGGTTCACCAAGCCTCTTTCAGCAGTACAACCAGGGCCACAAGAAGTTCAAGGAGTGAATTTTTGAAGTGTAATTCCTCCAACGGGTGCGCAAACATAGTCACCGCAAGTCATCTTGCGCCTTCTTCTGACCATAAATACGAATGAAAATACGCACTCAAATTTTAGAGATATTCACCTTCCAGGGATTCGGCACCTTCCAGAGATTTTCCATGTTTCGCTCTGCTGCCATTTTTTTTGGAATACAAGGCGCAATTGGCGAACCTTTCTCTCATCTGCAGCTGCAGGTGCTTTTTGCTGATGGGGATTTTGTCGGCATTTCCCAAACACCCAGTGGTCGTATGACGTGCGGATAATCATTTTGACACATCATACACGGATTAGAAAGGGTTAAAACAAGCCCAACAAGCACAATCTGATATTATCTGCATTTGTACTAAATCATCTCAAAATTGATAAAGGGGTGAAGCTACAAAGACACATGCACAACAACCGGCCGTCGATTGATCTCGTGTCAAATGGGGCGGAAGATATCGTGTTATTTGTTTACTGAAAGGGTGTCTGATGCACTGTGGGGTGGTGTCAGAGTTCATCTGCGATTATGTAAACGCATGACATGGATAATTTAACACGATGAAACACGTGTTGTCCCGTATTTTCCGGTTCGTTTTTTTCCGTGACATTTTTCCCGCCACATTTTTTCCCGTGTCATCTTTTCCCAGTATCTTTTTTTCCCGTATCATATTTTCCCATAGTATCTTTTTTCCCGTGTCATATTTTCCCGTGCCTTTATTTCCCGTAACTTTTTTGCGCAGTAACTTTATTTCCCGTTACATTTTTCCCAACGCATTTTTGTGAAACCTCCGTGTAGTTGGCATGCCTTTATTGTGTTAAGGACATGCAAGGCAAAATCATGAGATGGTTCAGTGCAATCAACACAGCAAACACGTATACTATGATTTTGTCGGTCAGTTGTGCCTCTCATAATTTTCAACAATAAATTGTCACTTGCCTGCAAGCATCCACCTGCAGACACCTGTATGTGTGTGACTATGGGTCTCAAAAAGCTTTCCTCGAGGGCTACCTGGAATTTGGGGCGAACAGAATAACGGAGCACTTCTGCAGAGAGTTGTCAATTTTTTATCGAAAGTACGAGTCCTGCCGACTCGCGACAGTTAACCAGTGCTAATTGTGAAGTGCAATTTCATCCCGAAGAGGGCTCATTACTCATTGTTGGTGGTCCTGAATAACAGAACGAGTCTCTCTGCGTGCGACATAGATGAAAACCTTGTGAAAGGGAGCTCAAATTCAGTGTTCCTGAAATAGAACTATCGTCTCAAGTGAATCACCCCGGATTCAAGGGCTTTGAGACATTGCCAGAGATCCAGAGCAAGAAGTCATGCCGTCGGCACAAGCCCCGAAAGTAATTGAAGTTGGGACATGTGAGCCTGAAACAATAGGCTGTCAATTCTCATTGGTTATGACGTGATCAAAAGACAGAAAGGTCCGCAGTGGAGTGTTACAAGTTTCCCAAAGAATCATTTTCCCCGAAAACTTTCCCCTATTCCACAATTTTAATATTTGAAGATCCCCTATATCCTCACTCAACAATGCATGGACGAACCACGAAGCTGCCCCTTGTGCATATATAGCAATGACGGAATTTCTTTTCACACATGGGCTTTACTTATTTAAATCTTGCCTCCGAAACTTGAATTTTTTACTTTTTATTCGCCAGATTGCAACAAAGCGTCACAAAAGGTTCAGAATCGAACCTCGGTCAACAAACGCAATCTCAATTTCCACAAAGTCCAACACTTGCAGAACAATCACCAATCGTTTGAATGTTTGTTAACAGTATGTTACAGCACCAATTATTTCCCGAGGGTACTTGACAGACTTCTTTTAAAAACGGCCAGATTTCTTAACAAGAACGCCATCTGTAAGGATCTGCAATTATCTTAACATTTTGGACGAACTGGGATGATGGCCACACTAAACGTGACACCATTGGATGTTTGCATTCATGTTCATAACTGATTTCACGGTTATTTAGTGTGTAAGTATGATGGATTGTGTCAAGGTTTGTGCAATTGCAAACTCACAATGGACCAGTGGCATGAGAGACCGAAAAGATAACTCATCGACACCATTTGGAGGCATGGACTTCAACACAATGCATCAATGACAGATGAGCACATTCCGCTTTGTGGTTTACCAACTACACAGACTTTTCCGATCACAAAAATAAACTAGAAAAAATCACTGGGAAAAAGTGTTACGGGAAATAAAGTTACTGGGAAAAAACGTTCCGGGAAAAAAAGAAACGGGAAAATATGAAACGGGGAAAAAAGAAACTGGGAAAATATGTCACGGGAAAAACGTGGCGGGAAAATATGTCACGGGAAAAAACGAACGGGAAAATACGGGGCATAACCGAATAACACTTCGGTATTCGGGATGCTCCTTATCCCTGTTGTGTGAGAAGGTGACTTTGCCTCAATTGCCAGCAGGTGTTGATTTTGCTGGTAGGTTGTTGGAAAAGAACGATTGCTTCATTTGTCATCTTGAGATGTCTGATATGGAGCCGTTGGCTCGGTGTGAACCTTGTTGCACAACTTGGGCTCGCAAGGAGAACAATGCCCCATAATTGTAGCTCAACTCCGTCATGCATTCAACGAACTTGATTCAGATAGGTGCTCAAAAGGACATGATGTCACAAATGAACTGACTAATATTGGCAGGAACATGGATAGAGGAGAAAGCACCCATGCCATTTTTCTCGATTTTCAAAAGGCCTTCGATTTGGTGCCGCATATGATAAACTCTTAAACAAGATGAAATCGATGGGTTTTCCGTCATTTGTTTTAAAACTCATAGCAAGCTTTTTGAGTAATCGTTCCCAAATGGTGTCGGTTCTTACATCTACCTCTGATGAAACTCCCGTCACTTCTGGGGTTCCTCAAGGTAGTGTGCTGGGTCCACTTCTGTTTTTGATATACATTAACGACATAGCTGTCAACTTAACATCTAGTATTAGGCTATTTGCGGACGATGTCGTCATTTATAGTAATTAATTCCTCCGAGGACAGTTCGCTTCTTCAGTCTGACCTCAACCAGGTTTCATCGTGGTGTGACGCCTGGTGAATGCGAATTAACCCTACAAAAACCAAATCCATGGCTCTCAGCAACCGCACATTAACTGCCAGCAGGGAGGTAACTTATCTGATTAAGGACCAACCCATTGAAAATGTCAGCCTTTTCAAATACCTTGGCGTATTTATTTCGCACGACCTAACCTGGAAAGATCACATCAAATTTATTTGTTTCAAAGCAAATCGCACACTCGCATTCATAGGGAGGACCATGCGTTATTCCTCCCAAAAGGCAAAGTTAAAAGCTTATTTGTCCCTTGTCTTACCTATTCTTGAATATGCTGGGGCAGTCTGGGGTCCATCAGGTCAGGAGCTAATTTCCAAACTTCAGGTTATTCAGAGGAGAGCGGCTCGTGTGATCACAGGTCGCTTCTCCCGCGATGTCAGCGTAACTAAACTTTTACATGAATTGGATCTTGATTCGCTGGCATCCAGGCGCAAAGTGCATAGATTGAATCTGTTCCACGATATTATTTCCCATTCACTCAATTTTAGTTTGCCGAACTGCTATTACATCAAAGCCCGTCAACGCAGAACTGATAACGGACTTGCTGTTTACACGCCGATCTTTAAAACTAATGTGATCTTCAATTCATTTTTTCCGAAACCATCAGGGAATGGAATGGCCTTCCCTCGAGTTCAAAATTTATCTCTCATGCACGCATGTCCCTCGGCGTCGCACCTCAGACATGAGTTTTTTTTCTGGCTCTTTGTTGAAATATCTCAGAACTGATTTGTGTTATGCTGGTCTTTTTCGAGATTGTTGCTGTTGTGCTTGTTTTTCACTCTTTAGTATTGAATTGATTTCTTTGACGAAGCCATGACTGTATTAATATCTTTGTGTGTTTGTGTTCTGTCACCAGTTCATTTGTGACTTATTATTCATCAATATTAGTCCTTTTAAGGGAACCGATATGGTATGGTTCATAGTCTCGCGTAAGAAAGAATAAAAAAAAAATCGGCCTCGGAATCGTTAGGCCTACATTCCTGGATTTTAGATTGAAAAATAGGAACACACATGTTTGAACTCTGTTGACTTTTTGATGCTCAAAGTTTTTGTTTTTTTTTCGGCCGGTTCTGTTTTAGACAGCCCCGTACTAGGATTTTTATTCAAGGGGGGCTAAGCCCCCTATGGACACTAAAGTTCTGGGCGTAGCGAGACTGGGGGGCGGAGCCTGGGGCAGAGCCCCTGGCGGGGGGTCTGGGGGGCGGAGCCCCCCAGAAGCTAAAGAAATTTTGATTTTTTGGGTTCATTTTTGGGGCAAAATTGGTGCTCCGGAGGCCAAATTTCCCACCAGGAAAAGACAATGACACATGCCAGGAGGGCAAGCGATCCACTGCATGCGGTTGTCAACACATCTGATGAAATTTGCTCCAGCCGACAATATAAAAAAGGAAAAAATCAAGAGGTACAATATCGCATGGAAAGAAATTCAGCGCATTTGCCAGCTCTAATGGATTTTGCAAATTCCTTTTTTTGCATTATGCGGAAGGCTTAATTAGAGATCCGCAGTGATAATGTAGGAAAGAAAATCAAAATCTTCTGTGGAGCAAAAATCTCCCAATTGTTTAAAATGGCAGAAATTTCTGCGTGCGGATTTTTAAATTTGATATTGGCATAGTTTTAGTGCAATGAGTGATTGATTGATTTGTGAAAAAAGCCTATTTTCAATGGCCTTTTTTAAACATTTTACTCCAGTCGGGTTTAATTTTTAATTTTTTCAGGGGGGCTTGGCAGTTTCCAGGAGGGGCTTAGCCCCCGAAGCCCCCCCCTTAGCTACGGGGCTGGTTTTAGACCTCGGCAGATCACCCCATACTCCTTCAAGATCCCTTGGCAAGTCACCTTATAAGGTACCTACTCCTTGAAGATTCCCTTGCCAGACACATCCTCGCCAGTTCTCCCGGTACACCGGATTTTTGGCCGACTTCAATAGGCCATTTTTTCTCTTGTTGTTAGTTTCCCAAATATCAGATTTTTCTCAGATCTGTTCTGGACCAGATTTATCTTTGAGCCATACTGCCGGTAGCTCAGCACGAACCTTGTTGCACATGTGCTCGCAAGAAGAACAATGCCCCATAATCGTTGCGCAACTCCACTCTATATATTTTATGGAATCGACTCGGATCATTTTTGGTGGCATATGCAAACCCGCAAGATTCCTAAACGAGAATCATGCTCAGCAGAGCGGAGACTTGTGATATGTGGCTTCTGTGATGTGTAACCTGCCAAGCCTCTGTCTTGGACCTGGAGCTAGGTGTTCTTTGACGTCCGCAGTGTGATGCTTCACATGGGACTTCATACTAAACGTCCCATCCGAAGGAGAAGGTGCTTTTTCTACAAGCCCCCTCAGAGCAGTGCAACTATAGGGCTACAAGGACTGTGTCCCATTCAAGTGCCATCCTGGCCCAAAGTTGCTTAACTTCGGTGTTCTGATGAGAACCGTTGCAAGCGACGCGGCAATGGGGTTTCTATTTTATTATTCGTTGTGCCACGGATCTCATTTCCACGAGCGTTACTTTGCAGCTGAGCTGTGCGTTGATCCTGCATATTCAAATTCAAATTCACATTCCTCGGCAGCCCTTAATCGAGCCTGCAGTATGTAACCTGAATTAGACGGAACTGATGCGAATGTTTTCAGGCTGAATTTTCAGCATGGAATGGACGTTTCGGCAATAACGTCCTGGCATTCATCCAATCATTTTAAAGTAGCATTGCCGCCCGCCCTCGCCGTTTCCATAAGCGGATCCCAAGTTGGCAATTCAACGAAATTTCCATTCCATTTCGAACAGCTGCGCTGAGAGCTTGAGAATTCTCGTTTGCCATTCAACCAGACGGCACCGCTCCAAAAGCGGATGGAAGTGCGATAATTTTCACATCATTCCGAGAAATCTGCAATGGAATTCAGATCACAGGTGCACCCCATGGGCGTCGGGAACAAAAAACGTCGAGGGGCAGCACAAAGCTGTCGGATTTGTGCTGAAATAAAAAAACATCCAATACAAGATTTTGGGGGAGGTTCACGTTCACAGGCGGCATGCAAACCAGAGACCTTGTCTCCCTAACAGACTGCACCAAGTGAACCTGGAACTTTAGCCTAACTCGCAATGTTTGGTATCAATTAGTGCTATGCAAGTGCAGGTTAGTGCTACAATTTCAGCGATAGTGCTCCAATAAAGCCATCGCCTAGTGAACAGGCCCACTTGACGTCAAACCAGCCTGACAAAATATTGAATTTTTCCAGAGTGGCCTGACGTATCATTGTTTGGCACCAACCCTTTGTGCTGGAGTTAGCGTTACCCCCCGTCATGATCTCTCCGCTGTTAGAGGACGGCTGTTTTCTGACAATTCCCTGCCATCGTGCAATTGTGTCCTCTCTTTTAACGACTTAACCCGAAATCATAATCATGCTGCCATTCTTCTTGA
>JASGXE010012981.1:0-12982 GCA_030068105.1 Sinentomon sp. SZTP_YWyxl
TCTCACTGTATCCATCACGTAGACGACAACAGTGGGTAGGGTGGCGGCAAGCGACTCGGCGATGATGCTCCCCGACGCCGACCACGTGAACACTTCGATCTGGCCTGGCGTGTCGAGGATGATGTGCTCGTTTTTGCCAGCACGGTTCTGCAGGAGTTTGAGCACTTCGTCGAACTTGGTGGCAAAGAGGTTCAAAGATGTGACGATGGCCCCATTTGGACCCAGGGAGTACTTCTTCATGACTTCCTTGTAGTTGACTGTGTCCCTGATGTCTAGTGGTATAAAAAACACATCAAATCTTTACATCCTGAGACACTCGGGTCGAATCCATCAGATGACTCTTGCTTCTTCACAAATTTCACGCTTCAATTCATGCGTTGTGACTCGTCAGACAAATGGTGAAGCTGAGGAATGGCGGTCAGAGTGACCTTTGTGGAGCACGGCGCATCTCCACCAAATGTCCTCGTGGAGCTTTCTGCAAAAATGGTTTGCCTTGGACCCGACACCCATGTTTGATTTTCCACTCGCCATGTCATATTTTTTTAAAAAAGCTGGTTTCAACATCAAAAACCTTCCTGGCTTTGAGTATGTACAGCTGGGAAAAGAAAATAGAACCTATTCGTCAAAACCTAACCACCAAAACGAGTCTAGTGATGTCATTAAAGTTCAAAAGATCAATATACCAAAACAAATTAAGCACCATGACATCAGCATTACATTTGATTACAAATAATATTTCGGCATGCCAATTTACAAAGAACCTTTCTGCCATTCTGAAACTAGGCTGGACCTTGCGTACTCTTGTGCCAAAATAAAGGCAAAAATAAGAGTTGCAGTTCGGAATACCTGCCGACATCTGAAAAAGCTGAACTGGACGAGTTTCCACACGTTCAAGCAGCCAAAATAGGATTGAAAGATGAGGACGACGCAGGTAGGGCAGTATAGGTTATGTGTTAGGTTGGGTTAGGCCAGGTTAGGTTAGGTTGTTTTGTTTGCGTTAAGTGTATCAGAGAGCAATATTATTCCGAACTGTAACCAAAATAAGCACCAGGTAAAAGGGCACTTTTACACAAAAAGGGTACCAAATTGGGTACCTTTCTGTCTCTTAATTTTGGGGTTCGCATCAGTGCTGGTGCCATTTTTAACCTCAGTACAAACTCACAGGATCTCCTGAATGAGATAAGCAAATGAAAGAGATTACAAGCCTGAACAAATCCAAATCCAGGAAGGTAATACGAGTTTTTTTTTTTCAAAAAAACAAAAATCTTACCGATGTTGGCGGGATAAGGTAGCTCGAGGCACGCTGGGTCTAAATTGAGAACGTAGGGTGGTTTGTGCCTGGCATGCAGTGATGCTGTCAACCTTTGTACGAATGTTGTTTTGCCAGAGCCTGCCATTCCAAGCACAATCAAGCAGACTGGTTTCCCCGAATGATTATCAACTTCAGGAGTGTTCTTGCTGCCGTCAATTCTGATGGATTTCACTTTGTCACTTAGTCCACTGTTGACGTCACTGCTGGTCGTTGAATCCATATCGGTGCCTGTGGCTCCTTGTGGTGACGAAACTACGGATGTGTCAACTTCCATTGTTGTCACTTAAAATGACAGTTCTGTTAAATTGGAAATTGTCGGGTGAAATGATCAAGACTGGAGAAGCACAAAACAACACTGCCTGCTCAAAAAAATTCTGCTTGACAGGCTGAAAAAATACAATCAAAAATTATTGTCCCCACACCAAGTCTGATGGCGACAGTTTTCATTGTATAGGTAGTTGTACGCAAATTTTACTGTGCAATCAGTCTCAGATTTTTCATCAGGGCATCATAAAAAACAGCGGTCCAATGTGTGGCCAGGGCTCGGACATGGTACGGTACGGTGGTCACTCAAAATGCAAGTTGAAATTTGTGGGTATTCTTTGCATTACAAGAACATGGCCTACTGCAACTGCACTGTGGCCCCCAGTGGGGTTCTGCAAACAGACTGAGTCTGGCCAGTGCCCCAGTAGGGTTGCATGCTACTAAAGAGTTAAAATCCACAGGTTTTTTGACTCGAGGCCCTCCGGTTGGTCGGTCAACCGGTTTTGATTGCATTACAAAAGTAAAGCATCTCAGTTTTCGTCATCTTCGAACACCCAAAATCGAGGACACCAGCTTTTCCAGGTTGAATTCAAGAACTTCTAAGGCCTCAAACACAAGCATAGAAAAAGAAAACTCACTCAACGATTTATTCTCCAGTTTAAAGCAGCAGAGCTGACGTTTCGGAGACATCCCGCTCTCCATTGACGCAGCTGGCTTCGCCAACGGAGATCGGGATGCTTCCAAACGTCAGCTCTGCTGCCTTCAAATAGCTCAAATGGAGAACAAATCATCGAGTGAGTTTTCTTTTTCTATCTCAAGTTCTCCACGAGGAAGCATGCCTGAAACCCATTTTCAACAACTGTGCCCCACAATTATGTCGATGCCACAAAGGTCAACTTCAGTGGCCAATCCATTTTGTTGACCGGTCCGACTTGCAGGAGAGGGTCAAAATGATAACATCCCTTCTTCATCACCGATTCTATTTCAATTTGTTGCACACCATGAAGTGAAGCAATATTGATGCAAAATCTAATGCCAATTTTTTTATCAATTTTTGTCCAAGCAGGTCCATTTCGGGAGTAAAATCCAAAACATTATGCATTCTGTGCATGGCTGGCTGTTGGTCACGATCTTGTCATTCCCTCTCAATGGTGGTGTTTGGTCATACTCAGTTTTTTGAAGCATGTGACCCCACTTTCGTTTCATCCGTGATCCCAAATGTAAAAAAATGATGCGAAAAGATCTCATCAGTTTGAAGCTTCTCTGGTTGATAAAAACTCTGGACTGATAATGTCAGCAGTGAGAGCCATTAAATCGATATCAATTTGTAAGAGTTTTTGTTTCTTTGCTGTAAGTACATTTAACAGAAGGTTACAGGCACATCCTTCTTATCGAGCTTAACGAACTGTAAAATCTGGTTGTTAGCATGAGGACCTGTGTACAGACATCTCCGAATGTAAGAGGGCATGTTGGAGATTGTACGAGTTCTCATCTGACGGATTTGTGGACCCAGTCAGTTCTTTTCATTGAACAATGAAAAGAATGCAATTTGGTGAAAATGGGACAACAGCAGTCACTTCCTCGGACACTTCTTCAGCAATCCAGACCTGTTACTTCAGAACCGTTAACTGCTGTATGATGGTGTTGCACGTCAACCTGAATCAGGATCAACGTGCCAGAAGTTGCGTAAATGGATCATCCTCATCATTCATGCTCTTTTGGATAAAATCAAACAGTTTTGCCATTCTTGTCCCAGTTACAACAATCACGATTCCCACTTGTAGAGAGAATTGTAGACAAATATCAAAATGGATCTCTTTTTTTTCAGCCCACCTGAGTGGAACTTAATGCTGGTTTTAAGGGGGGGCCACCTCAGAAAAGGCAAAAAACGTGGAAAATTTCTCATTTTTGGAAATGCTTTTACCATGATACTTTGATGTTTTCTGAGCATTTTGGTCCAAAAATCATCAAAATCCGTTGAGAAATGGCTTCACAAGAGCAAATTTCAATATGCGATCCAAATTCGTTCCATGCTTTTTCAGCATTTCAGAAAATATCACGAATTTTCAAACGTATTTTTACCGCTTTTGGATTTTTTCACTCCCGGTAACCTTCTGACCCTTCTATCTTGGCTGTTGTTTATGCTAGAAGGCTGAAATTTGACATACTTATGTAAAAATGTGTTACAAATCGATTGACAGGGCCGGATTTTTCAATTTGCCTCTCAATGTCAAGTTATTTCAAAGCCATTCCAGAAAAGCAAGGATTTTTTACGCTTTTGACGGATATTGGTCAAAATGCATGTGCAGTTCAGCCGCATTACAAAAAATCAAAAATCCGGCCCTGTCAAAAGTTTTGAATTGCATTTCAGTACTTTCACCCAAAATTTGATATTTCTAACTTGCATGGTAACACCGGAACACGGGTCAGAAGATCGCATCCATTTTTGCACATAAATGACCACTGTACCTAAACCAGTTGAGATATGAGGTTCAAATTTTGTATAGGCGTTGCTCAATGGACCCCCAAACAGTGTGCAAAGTGTGAACAAAATCGGGGAACAAATAAAAAAGTTTGCGATTTCAGGTGGCCCCCCCTTAAGCAAATTAAAAAGAAAACCTGAAAATGTCGCACTTTTCCAAAGTGGGACAGCATCTGGGCAATACGGCACAAGTAACCAACTTTTTCCGTTTGGGTTTTCATGGCGTTTCTGGCTCCTCAATGTAAAATGGGGCTTATAAATGTCATCTCGATAAATGCAAGCCCGGGAAGAAATCAGTTGCTTTGTCATTCCTCACCTGCATTTGGGAACCTTTCATGACGTTCTTTCGTCATTGGGAAACGGAGGCTGATTTTCCACTGCCGTTCCAACCTCACTCTGAACCAACGTGACAAGTACTGAAGCTGGGAGGGATGGGGGTGGGTGGGTTGCTATCACCAGCAATATCCCTTATCTGTGTGTAACACAAGAGTCCAGTTTAAATCACGAGAAATTCCATCTCAAAAAAAAGAAAACATCAAAAGCTGTTTTTCAAGTCAAGCTGTTTTTTAAAGATTGTCATGAAACCTGACCAATAATGTTGCCTCCTTTTCTTTGCAAGAAAAGGCTTGCTGTCAAAATGCCAAACTCATTATCATTTTGGCTCATTGGTAATCAATCATAGCCAATAAAATAAAACTGCGCATCTCTGGAAAATGCAATGCTGTTGCAGTGAGATCAGCTTGTGGACCAGATTTCTCTGCTGCAATTCTTTTTTATTTTGGCAAAATGACAAGTCGGCAGTTGTAGCATTTCTTGCGAAGTGCATGCACGTGACCAACGTTGAGGTAAAATCTCATTCCAAGAAGAAAAAAGCAAACAAATCAACGAATTTAGTTGTTGTCGTTCTTTGTCACACAGCATTTTTGGTTAAATCCTTCTGAAAGAACAAGTTTGAACTCTGGTTTTGTTGGTTAGGCACTAACCAAACTACGTACTGAAGTGGGTAGTGTCCTGGCATGAATTTTGTCACACAACAAACTCGTTATCGCAAAATTATTTGAATTCAACAAAAAATGCAGAACACTCTGGACCAATGCGAAAGAATACCATGTCAGCATTTGAACCATGACCAACACGATGTTGGCAGACCGTGACCTTGCCACTATGCTAATCAGGCTCAATGTTTTGAAACCCTTTGTTATGAGCAACACCTCACAACAAAGGCTGTGAGCGACACCACCAGTTGCACCAGACGATGTTGTTCCGAGTAACTTTAAACAGATGCCATCGTCAATGCAAGCGCAAGTTCATCGCGAAGCCAAGAGATGGCCAGAGTTGTAAACATTGTTTTTAACCAACCGGTGCATGCCCCCAACTGGTTGTGCAGTGTGACAGCGGTGTTAAATGCTTTTCCAGGGCTTGCTTCGCAGTAATCGTGAAAAACACCAGAGATTTGTAAACAAAGTCACAAGAATCCTTGTCAAGAAATTATTATGTCAAGCAAACCAACCTTCAAGCTCAGTGTAGAATGGGCATTTAATTTCTGAGGTATAAAACCGACAAATCGCTCATAGGCTATTTTAATTACCTATAGAATTTAAATAGAAATAGGCTATTTTAATAGGATATAGAATTTTAATTTTTTTTTAACCTGAGCACGACGATAACCTGTCCGAAAATGTTTGTGATGTCCAGTAAAATTGTGAACTCCTATCCGATCCCCAATCCGATCCCCCAAAAGAACCTTTATTTCCATGTTATCATTTCTTTCCTCTTGCATTTGCACACATTTGGCTCTCCATGAACATACCAGTATCGTTGGTTGAAATGCGTCATAGGTCTTGACGGGCACCCTGTTTTATACATGGTACAGATTAACTACAAACCAATATTCAGTCAGGAAAGCCACAATAATTTTTGGGGGAAACGTTTTTGCACCTTCATGATGGGGGGACCTGGTTTTGGTTAACTTTTTTTGATACAAAAAAAACGCAAAAAAAAAAAAAAAAAAGTTGAGAAAAATGGTGTTAAAGTTCGAAAACAATTTTCAGTTCTCTTCCCCACGCACAGCGAACCTACGGTAACTACAAGAGGCAAGTCTTCTTTAACCCCTCACCAAATTCACCCACGACATCTCCACCCTCCGATAAACACAAGCTTGTCAATGATCACTATCTCAAGCAGCATTGATTTGACATGTCTGCATTTTCAACTAAAACTACCACTTCTGACCAAAATAAAAAAGAAACACTTTTTATTAGCCATAGTAAACCAACTAGTCTTTGCGAAAACTAAACAATTCCAAAAACCCATCCGAGACACACTTGGCAAAAAAGCTGAATTCACAACACACTGCTGAAGAAAATGCAACCAAAATATGTAAAAAACATGCCGTAAAGAAAAACCAAAACACAATCTTGGAAGAATCATATTTACCTGCTCAGTTCATCACTAGCATGGAACGGTTTGGATAAAATTAGTACAGTAGATACCTCAATGTTCCCTCACTTCTTTTTGGCAGGAATGACTAAGAAAGACAACAATTTAAACAGAAGAAGTACCTAGTATCACCAAATAAAAATCGACAACAAATAAAAACGGGTGATCAACACGACATCAGTAAGAAAGGAAATAGACGTAAGCGTGTGTAAGAATCGACCAAATAAAATATCAACGTAACGTACGAGGGGCGTTCCAAAAGTAATGTCCCTGAACATGTTCCTGTTTCCCGAAACACTTGAATTTTCACTAATCTCTAAAACCTTCCGCTTCCCAAATTGACACACTTGATACTTCTGTAAAATGACTTCTGCAAGCCATTGAAATGGACAGGCTGCATTGCGAACCACGTGTTACTGCTATCCACTCTGTTCACCCGATTTAACACCTTCTCACTGTCACTTGTTTCCATCATTAAAGCGAGAACTCGGGGGAAAGCGTTTTCCGACCGACGAGGATCTCAAAGATGCAGTCAACTTGTGGTTCACAATGCAGCCTGAGATATTCTACTTCAATGGCCTGGAGAAGTTATTTTACAGATGGAACAAGTGTGTCAATTTGGGAGCCGACTTTGTAATAAAGGTTTAAGAGATAAGTGAAAATTCAAGTGTTTCAGGAAACAGGAATGCGTTCAGGGACATTACTTTTGGAAGGCCCCTCGTAGAGTTTACCGCTTCACAAATTCCACAACTTCCGAACTGACCACGAGCTCTTGACTCGGCATCAGTAACTCAGCATTGAGAAAAACGCAACAGGGTATGAGTTTTAGGGGAGTTTTAGGTAAAGGCCTGAAACGAAGATGGGGTTTTCAAACCATACCAAAGACATCAATTTCTCTCTGTTCAGTAAGCAGGAGGGCAAGGTGTTTCCGTTTATAAAGAATCAAAATTTTCCAAAATGTATCGTTTGACTTTCAGTTGACTAACAAAACATTTGCCAGCAAAAGGTACAATGAAAAATAAAATTTAAGGCCACTCCAATGATGACTAATGGCAGCTTCTCAATTCCGTTTTGGAACTTTTTCATAAAAGTGAATTGCTAGAAAAGTTAGCTTAAAATTTTCTGAAGTCGCAAGTTATCCCATTCAGGCCACAGCAAATGCGTGTGATTCAAGTGCATGCTGCAAGATGTGGGTTAAGATGGCCTGTTTCGAAGCAGAGGTAGGTACCTTAAAATGCCAAATAACATTTAGTAGCACCCCGATTCAACATAAAAAGAATGTTTTGCTGTTTGTGTGAGCACTGGTGTACTGTGCCAAATCTTTTGCAAACTCTGAGTTGGAGAATTTTTGTGACACAATGTTCATGTCAGAATGTGACTAGTTTTAGCGAATTTTCCGACTTTTCCATTCGAGCTTCGGCAGTTCTCCAACCTTGAACACAGAAATGGATACATTTTTAAGTTGGAAATATTTACGTGTGGTGCAAAGATGGCATAAGAACAGTTATGGCAGACCAGTCTTCGCGAAACACACGAGAATGATGACCGAAAAATGAACCAAATGAAAAATGTTTCTTTCATTTCATGACAAAAATAAAACAGCCTAATTGTCGACAAATGCTGAAAATAATGCTTTTAGAATCCTAGGATGTGATGATGCTAGGCTAAGAATCACAAAAATGCACAAAATTGGTCTGGTACAGTTCAGGCGTTGACAAGACAGGTACCAATATCAAAATGGAAGGAATAAAACAAAAACTGATTTCTCCCAAATGGCTCCGATCAACCAGATGCAGCCAAGACTATCTCTTTTTCCACCATGAGAGAAGTGATTGGTATCCCATTATCCCATCACTCCATGCGACATCAACAACAAGTTGTTAATCCTGCTCAAAGTGGTGAATCACCAAAAAAGATAGCCAACAAAAGTGGCATCACAAACAAATCTGCACATTTTTGAAGCAAAACGTACAATTACCGATTATTTGAAAGAACCTGCAACACGTGTCTGGAATGAGCAGTTGGGTTAAAAGCAAACAAACAGCACCGTCCTGACACCCCGAGACAATTTCAGAATGCCGATGACTTTCATGCGCACTGCTGCATTGCCCCAAAAAAGTACGGTACCTATATGTGCTGCATTCCCGAAGTTTCACTTTGGAATACCTGACCACACATGGACTGGACGAATTTTTTTTCTACTCGCTCAGACAATCCAATTTAATGTAACTTAATCCCAACCTGCTCCCACCTATCCCGACTTAATTTGCGCAGCTTTAACCACACGAGCTCTAGTTTGACTAATGTTAGCAATTTACCCATGATGATCAGATCGGTCCACATGTGTTCAGGTATTCTAAAGCCTAACCACTAACTTGGCAGTTCCGGAAAAAAGCCAGGCATATACAGACAACATTCGGCACCCCTGTAAATTAAATGTCACATGAAGTGGTGGGATCGCATGCTGCTTGGACCAATGGCACACACAGCGGAGAGCTAAAAATAATGAAAATCTAAAATCCAATGACAGTCTAAAATCTAATGACAATCTAAAAAGTGCACCCAAAATGAAAAAAAAAACATAACAAGAAAGCCCACTCCAAAATTAGACCAGCTTGGCTCATAACTCGTCGTGATTTCTGAAGGAATGGAGAATGTTTATCCTTTGCTGCATTTCCTCCTTCTTCTCCTTCGACACCTTCCCCTTGGCAAGGTTCTCGACCCTTGTGATCTCGGACGATATGAAATCCGTGCCCTTCTCGAGCACCTTACGCATTGCCTTCACGTACACTTCCGCTGACTTTTGGTCCTGCTTGGAAGTCAATTTGTCCCAGATGTCCTCCGCCTCACGGAGAATCTTTTTCCTGCTCTCCTCACTGGTCTCCTTGACGAACTTTTGAGATGCAGCATCAAGTTTCTCTAGGCAGCCAGGAAGACCGATGTAGATGCCTGTTTTCGTACGGATGAACCTTTTTATGTTGTCAGCCGTAAATTCACCCTGAAAAGATAAAAAAAAGCAGTGCCACACACTCAGGAATTTGATGTGCAGGCCCGTAGGCTATACAAGGCCTATAGGCCTGAGTTATTAAGAATTGCACAACAAGAATAGGTAACAATCCCAGTGAAACACACGCCAGCCCCGTCATTAACTACTGACCTGTATGATGGGGCGAAGGGCAAATTGGATAAGGACATTTCTGCAAATATTGCTAGAATCGAGTTCCTCGCAATTTTTGGATTTGCCGGAAAAGGGTACATCTAACTTTGAAGTACAGTATGTCCAACAAATCCAAAACTTGTAAGCAAATCATTTTCCAAAATTTTGCAGAAATGCTATCAGGTTCACCCTTTCCTGTTTCCTTTCAGTGCACATGCACAAAAAAGAGAACAGAATTTCGAGGTAACACTTCCCTTGAAACCGATCCATTACTGGAATTGCAGCTGCTTTTAATCCTGTTTCCCCCAGAAGTGAAAACACCAGCTACCTATCTTATCTGATTTCTTAGAATGCAAAGAAACAAACAAACAAACAACGGAATCCTGTTCCAGAATTCACTCGAAATGGGTGGCATCTGACCCAGGTTGTAAACCAGAGGTGACGTCAACATTTTGGCTGAAGTTGCGGCATTTGTGAATCTGTGTTGGATATGGTCAGCAAAAAAGTGTATTTTGGGTCCGGTTAGGGATATTTCAATGGGGATCAGATTTTAATAGGGACTGATTTCCGTTGCTGAGCTATGAAGAGTACATTTATACAACAACCTTTGTTACAACAAATGGGGTGTAGAGACCGAATTGATGGCGGCTCCATGTTGAACTCGCAACTGAAAGCGCAGAGCCGAGCACAAAAAAGAAGATGAGGTTGAGTTCCTCGTAAGACATCCAACAAACACCTTGTTGAAATGAAATCAACTGTAAAAATAGCCTAGCCAGACAGGCCAAATTTCACTTGGCCACAAATTCTTCCTTACCGTGAAATCGATCGGATCAGTTAGACCACTTAAAAGGAGTTTCAGAACGGGATAGTCATCCTTTACAACTTTGTACCGTTCAGCAAGGTCAGAGTTCTCCTTGTCTCCGTAGTCCTTTATACCGACCTGTGCAACAAGAAGGTCGGGTATCAGAACAGCTGATTCTGCAACCTTTGTGAATTCATCCTGTTTTTCACCATACGGATACGATGTGTCGAATTTCACCAGTGATGCCTTGAACTTGCTGGTGAGCTGAGACAATAAACAAAACGAAGGGTGCATCACATGAGAATAATGAAAGATGATTTTCAAAAGTGGGTAGGTAGGTACCTACCCATGGAGATTAAGAAATTGTAAGAACATGCGATAAAATGCCAGGAACACGCAATAAAACTTATGGGATCAAAGATTCATCAACAAATCTTGCTGTGATTGAATGAATGATGAAGGATGACAGCTGAGATGAAAAAATGCAGAAAAATAGAAGAGGTACCTTTTCACAATGATTTTATAAACAAAAAGCAAAGTAGGTATCCTCAAGATTTGGTGCCAAAAAATCAAAATTCTTTCAGTGATAACCTGAAAAATAGGAAAGAATTTCGCGAAAAATTCCTTCAAAGGTCAAACTCAGTTTCTGAGCAAATCCTTCCATGGAATTCGTGGTGCCCAGAATCCCAAATGTTTGCCAATCGTGCTTCTGAATGCTTCAGTTGAAACAATCCACAATCTGAATGCTTCAGCTGAAATTGAAACAATCCACAATCTGTCAGTCTGCAGGTCGTAAAACGTTTGAAGAAGCGGTAGGTACCGACCTGACAACTAATACAAAATTAAAAAAAAAATTGGACCTCGCGACGAGTGATTCGCTGGCATGTCATTTGTCTTTCCCATTTTTCTCGCTTCTGTTCTCTGCGCCACGCAGTTAAATGACTGAATTTGTGCTTCTTTTGTACATGTTCTGTGTTGAGGTCCATGCAATGTGCTGTGTTGAGGTCCATGCATCTAAGTAGGTATGCTTATCCGAACGATGCTGTTGGCGGAATCTTCATTTAGGTGCCTGACCTGGTTGGTTCGGTTGGTTGTTTTTCTCCATTTTATTTTTCCCTTCCTTTTCGGCCGTTAACAAATTGAGATGGCCCACTGCTGGTTTCAAAAAAAAAAAAAAAAAGAGCGCACTGCTTTCTTTCCGATGGTTTGCATCCACAACCATGTTTTTAACACATGTTGGGTTGGTGAAATTACAGCCGCCTTGGCTTAATCATACATCAATGCAGAGTATTGTGTTGTGGCTTGTGTGGCCCTGCAAAAAATGAGCATGAACCGGGGATACCACTGTTCATTGGCTTTAATGCCTATGGCCCCAAACAAATAAAAAAATCACAAGAGAAAGAAAAATGAATTTCTTCCATGAAATGTCAGCCAGAATAGAAGCAGTGTGGTGATCAGGCATTCCGAATGACGTGAGCATAATATCAAAAAGGCATCAGATAGGTCGAAGACAGGAAAGAAATTCATTTCAGGACAAGAAGCAAACCAGTTTTTTAAGTCTTGCAAGAGACAATGACACATCAGCATGTCAATCGGAAATCAGCAAAGCCTTGTGCAACTGAACTTGAGAACCTGATCACCATTCCAGTGATTAATATCTGCCTTGCCAGATGTCAATGGGGACAACTTGGGGAGTTGGGAAGGTCTGTGCTTTTGTTTCAAACCTGGCCAAACTAAGACTCACACTGCTAACAATCTTCGTAGGCCTAAATGCCAAAAATTCGAAGAAGAAAAATACCTATTGTGACGTGTCCAAAATTAAATGTAGGGAATGTTCCTTGATGTTTCATCTTGAAAGCCTAGTGAGAAAAATTTAGAATAAATCATAGGCAGGCCCACCATTGCGAAGCATTAAGGGGAGAGACCACTCGTGAAAATGAAAAAAATGAGTTTATTTTTATTTTTTTTGCATTCTTGGAAATTTAGCCCTTTTTATAAAATTAGACTCTGCTCTTTATTTTTTTACTCTACATTTTTTTATATCTTTAAGTCATTTTTGCGCCATGTTGTCGGAATGCGGGAGCCATTGGCGTAACCGCTTTGCCGAAAAATTTCAAGATACAATCTCCGCAAGCATTAAAAATGAACTTAGGGAATTCAGATCATTTTTTTTTATTTTTGACAGGCCTATATTATAAAATGATACATTCCCCACATTTTTGTCTACATAATTTTCCAAAATTTTGCTATAACTTGAGTTATTTTGAACTTTACCGAACATTCGCTCTCAAATGCCTTCTTCCGTAAGATGAAAAAGCAAAATTTTTGACAAACTTCGATCCAATAAATCTCAGAATCAGCTTTCCGCTAGAATGATTCGTCTTCCGGAGAACTTTTCTCAGCCATTTCTATCTTGATTAAGGTGAAAATTTATCACTTTATCAAAATTTTGTGGAGAAAAGGACTGTCAGGTCAGATTTTTGAAATCTGCCTTCGTTTTCATTCTGCAGCTAATTTTGTCCCAAA
>JASGXE010012982.1:0-13347 GCA_030068105.1 Sinentomon sp. SZTP_YWyxl
ACATCTCGTGAACGGATCGATTTATACATATTTGTACATATTTCAATGTAGTTTTTTGACAACTGGTCACAACTTCCTGCGCCTCTCCAAGCATGCGTGATCCGGTGAGACAGAATGCACCCTACGCCTGCCAATCAAATTTCGAGATTTCGGCTGCAATGCTTCGATCTGTTGTGACATATGACCAAAAAACATTCATATCATGAAACATATGATCAAAATGTCATAAAACGTGTCATAAACCATGTCATAACACAAAGACCAAATAACAGAAGAACATTTTGAAAAAGGTGCCCGGTGCGAATCCTGGCTGGGTTATTTTTTCATGCATCTTTTAAATAATATTTTCCAAGCTGAGAGGAATTTGTCGTGACATTCGAATGAGTTCTATGCGCAGTAATCTCTTTTTATCGTAATAATCTTTTAATCGTAATAATCTCTTTTTATTACTAGGAAACAGGAGACAGGCTTCCTGTTGTAGACGAGCGATCAGCTTTTTTCTTTCGTGTCCCAGTCGCTTTTTCTCCTGCACAATCGACGACTGCACAAGCGGTCTGTGGGCATGTTTGTTGGCAATTGTGCAAATTGTGCTGAGTTTGGTGGCAGCGCCCCCATGGAAATCCGAGGGGGCGCTGCCTTTTTTCCCGCTCAAAACAAAACAATGCTGCCATGTAATTTTCTCTGGTCATAAAATTGTAGTGGTGTTAAAATTCAATGATTTTGTGATTCTTGGCAGGACCCGGAATTTTATAACTCCGAAACTTGAACAAAGGGTTGGGATCATGACACGTGTTAAAGCGCTCATTTTTTTCAGCTTTGCGCCACGCGAAACTCAGGAGAAATTTAACTTTCTGTGGGCATCGCACAGCGGTCCGCCATTCACTCGCATGTCTTTCGATGCGCACACCCCCTTCAAACGCCGCAATTCAGCAGCACACATTTTGGACAAATGAAAATCCCGGAATTCTTCCACTTTTTCTCTGAAACGTCATGGTGATGTTTCGCTGAAAAATATTGCTAAAAATATTGCAAAACTGTTGTTCTGTTCCTTCCGTGCCTGTTCTCTTGGCCTTCTATTGTGAGCTTTGTGGCGAAAATTGTGCATGGGGTGGGGCGGAGGAGTTCGGTGTCATCGCGGGATGCGGGTCTCATTTTCCATTTCCAACCTATCACGTGCCAATTCAATATTCGTGCATCGGCTGCTTAAAAGTTGTGTCAAAATGCGTCACGACACAAGAATATGGAACGAAAGCGAAAGCCGAAAAAGTAGAAAAATAACCGAAACAAAAATCCCCACGTTTCGCATTTCTGCTAAATCCATTTGCGCTGTTGTTTATGGACAAAAATCGAAATTTCTCCAAATTTCCCCAAACTATCAATTTCCCCAGACCTCCCCCAAAGGTGTAAATTTCCCCAAGAGGGAAAATTTTTCCCCATTCGGCCACACTGCACAGCATCCACTCGCGACAGCAGGAAGGCACCTTCATGCGCACATGGTGTAAATTGACGTCCTGAGTCTGTTCCTGGATGAACAAAAACAGAGAACGCAAAAAACACCTGAAAGGAGCGCAGTGCAGTTCTTTCTTTTTTGTGTGGTGTTGTTGACTGGTGAATCATTGATTTCTGCATTCATTGACGGAAATAAAACGCAACCTGTTGTCCTGTTTGTTTCTTCTCAGCTTTTGGCTTCTCTGCTCTGTTGCTGTCCTGTGCTCGCCTCTTGGCCTTGTCTCCTTCATTGTCTGCGTTGGGATGCAAATTGTGCATGGTGGCGCGGCCCTGGCATGGGGGCGCGGTGAGTGAGGTTCGGAGTTTTCTCGGCCTGCAGTGTCTGTTCGTTGTTGCGCTGCATGGCTGCACTCCTTGCAGGTTTTGATGAGGTGGGGCAGGGTAAAGAGCATTTTTGTTTTTGTTGTGCCATTTTGGCATTTCTTACCCGATTTTGACCAAAAACTATACAGCAACGCACCACATTGACATCTTCGCCTCCACAAAAATTGGGCACGATCGGTTATCAATGTTTTGAGTTATCGTTGCACACAAATTACGGTTTGCTGTCCGTTGTAGACTCGCTTCGCTCGTCAAAAAGGTTCCGAGATCGAAGGCCGGGTCGGCCGTTTTTCAAATATTTACTTTTTTATTTATGAAGAAGTTCTTGTCGACTGCTTTTGCCAAATAGTTATTTGACCAGTTATTTGACAAAGAATTGCGTGTGCTCTGCGATGTCTTTTTTCATTTTGGCATGGACGTGGTTTGGTGTGAATCTCAACAATTCACTCGTCGATCTGATCTTTCACATTTTAAAACACTTGTCGTTGGCATCAACCCAATTACTGTTGCATATCACCTTTTATTATTTTAAATCACCACAGGTGTTGTTGCACATACACCGAAATGTTGTTGCACATCACCTTAATTGCAGTTTCAAGTTACTCCAATTGTGTTACACACCGGCCCAAATTTGTTGCACATCACATTTTGCTGCACATCACATTCATTGCACTTCATCATTCTTGTTTCAAATCAACTAAATTTTGTTGCACATCGGCCCAAATGCTGTTGCACATCACTTCCATTGTTGTTGCACATCACCCTTCTTGTTTCAAATCGCCCGAATTGTGTTGCACATCAGCCTAAATGTTGTTGCACATAACCCCAATTGTTTCAAATCATCAGAATGTTTGCACATCAGCCCAAATGTTGTTGCAAATCACCCCAAGTGTGGTTGCACATCATTCCGAAATTGTTGAAACATTTCACTCACACATAGTTGTTCCACATGACCCAAATTGATTTTGTTCAAATCCCGATTCTTGCAGATCACCGCGTAACACACATCTATACATTGTAAGAACACTGCGGGAAAATTAGCACAATTCATAAAATCGGGTAGGGTTTTTCTCCAAATGCCCTCGAAAATATACATCTTTTTTAAAATTTTCCCAAGGGAATGGCTCTTGCTGCTATCCGCATCGACAAAGCTATCGACAAAAAGGGTTGCGCCATGCAATTCATTAATTTCAAAGCCGATTGCTGGCTAAGTGCTTTTGCACGGTTGTTTAGCCGGCGTTTCTGGATGCTGAGTTGCAACGGTTGTGCGAGGCGAGGCATTTGGGAGAGGGTTTTGGAATATAGATACTTCAGATTATTTTGGTACTCCAGTGTTTTGCTGCACTTTGAAGCAGTGGTTTCAATTTCGCATTATTGTGGATGACATTTCCTAAAGATGAACGGTATTCCATTAAATGTGTCATTTTGCCAGTTTTGTATACATCAGGAAGAAATCGGCCTTATGGGTTGGTTTCGCTCGCATCTAAGCTTTTCCAAGTCCGTTCAAGCACGTAGAAAGGCAAACAAAATACCCTATTTACGCAAACCGCAACAAGCTTGAATTAAGTAACCTCCATAGCGCAAGAAACGCAAAGACAAATTAAAAGGCACACCCTTTAATTACGGAGAATTTTTGACGGGAAAGTAGAGCACTGATTATTTTGATAGCTTATGTCTGACTTCGAGTGGCTTCTCCAAACGGCGCTGGCTGCGTTTGGGAGTCAAGAGCTCGGTTTGTTCTTTGATTGAACGAAGCAAAAACACTAGATTAATTCCTTTCAAAGCTAGAAACAAAACTAGGACAAAAAAGGAGCGGCTATATAGCTAGGGCCCCGTCGCCGAGGGACACAAGAGACTCTGAACAAATCAGCACGGCGCCTACTGGAAATTAGGGCTATTACAGCGCGTTCTCTCTGGCTCTCCTCGCGCACTCTTACGCACGCCCTGAGCATCCACAACTAACAGAGCTTCCACGATTAAATTACAAAAAAAGCGAATTGCACAAACAAATCTTAATGCATCCGTAGAATCCCATGTTGCTCAGTTGCTATGACAACTGATGAGGCCAATTTGGCCTAATGATATGGCGCTTGGAATGAGGCATAGACAATTGTTTCTTCTACTCAAATCCTTCTTTTGTTGCATCGAGCATTGCAGCAGGGTGTCTCAAAAGGTCCAGTGACGCCGTTGAGGCTTTGGTCAAAGTTGGGCTGTGATTTGTTGTTGGGACCCTTGTCATCAAATTACTTTTATCCCTCGACCCACAATCTTCATATCTCAGATACCCCAAACAACTACAATTTGGCTTTTTGGATTTTGGGGGGATAGAGGCTCGCAATGTATTTTACAATTGAACATTTCAGGTTTAGATTGCTCCGAAGAACCTGTCCTAAAATTTGACGGTTCTGCGGTGAAATCTTACCTCCCCATGAATACCCAAACATGGAAATGGAGGCCCGGAGCAAATTTTTACGGGTTAATTACGATTTGTTTGACATCAAGAACATCTCCACGAATTTTGGCGAAATTTTCGGGACACCCTGTGTGTCAATATGAATTACCTAGTTGAGTTGATGCAGAGGGTGAGTTGATACAGAGAGTGGACATCCTCCATATCCATTAAAATTAGCTATTTGAATTGATATAGAGGGTGAGTTGATACAAAGGGTGGACAACCTCTGTATCTATTGAATCAGCCAGTTGAGTTGATTCAGATGGTGAATTGAAAAAGGGTGAACATCCCAGCTGTATCCATTGCATTAGATGGTTGAGTTGATACAGAGGGTGAGTTGATTCAAACGGTGGACATCCTCTGTATCGATTTAATTAGCAAGTTGAGTTGATACAGATGGTGAATTGCAAGCGGCAGCACGACCGAGTGTCTTTAAGGTACTCGTATATTGGCTTGCTTGACTTTGCACGTTTTCCGCAGTCTTGTGAATCTTGTTGCATGACAGGTTGTCAGTGAGTGAAGGGGGCCTGAGGAATCAATGTGGTTTAGCCTTTACATCCCCGGGATTAAATATCCATGCCCGGTTGCTGGGTTCGACCAGTGCTTTAATGCACTTTCGTAAAGCCTTTGCCGATTTTTCATGCTGAAACCCCTTTTATTGGGATTAATTTTCGTGGGTTAAGGCACTCCAGCCTTTTTGGTCCTGAGCATTAAGTATATTCGCCCGCATTTTCCATTGCAATTCACACTAAGGTTCAACTCAATAACCAATTAAGTGGATAGATTTGTGTTGTGAAAATTTCGTTTCTATTCACAACGCTTACTCATTTTCCATTGTTGCATTGAAAGATGCATCCGTCTGTTGAATTGGCTCTGTTGAGTTGAACCTGAGGGTGAATTGCAACGGGGAATACGGCCGACAGTATTCTGACAACTGAATCTTGGTGCTGATCCGTGATGTGAGCGAAAGGAAAGCCTGTTTTTCTTGCTCTCTTTCTGATGCGAGCGAAAAACAGCTGCCCCGAAATGGATGGGAACACCGGTGTTTATTTTGGATGAAAACTCTCTCTCTGAAACCCGTGTTTACCTTCGCATCAGAAACAGACTACGCATCTATACGGTGTTTTTTGATTTTTCCTTTTATAGGAATCGCTGACAAACAAAGCCGGCGAAGGACCGCCAAGGGATCCCGTCCCAGGTTGTCCTTATATGCTCCTTTGAGAGAAGCGCTGAACGCATGCAGCATCAGAGCGGAGTGCATTTTGCAATTTGTGTGATGAGCAGCGAGAGGGTTACGGGGGTTGGAGGGCGAACCAGCGGGAGGGTTTACACGGGAAGAATTTGCAGAACTTGAGTTGAAGGGTTTATGAAGGTACACACAGGAGAAGGGAATCAAATTGGTATGGTAAAGGGATGGGGTGGAGTGCAAAGAGAGAGGAAAATGGGGTGGTTAATGAAATGGAGGTGGGAAACATTGGCGTAGACCCCACGGGGGTGGTGACATGTTCCCCTTGAACTTGAAATTAAATCGATGCTTAGAATAGGGTTTTGTTTATTACAATTCGGCATACGATCGTGCTCCAATTCGAATAGTGGTGACGCTATTTCATAACCCATACATGTGTTTTCCCCATTTGAGTGTTGCCCCGTGATAAGTGTAGAAATAAAAGTGCCATGTTGTAGGTTAAAAAGGAAATAGTGTAGGAGTATTTCTCCGGAGTTGGGGTCATGTGAATTGCTTCATTGACCCACTTAATTTCACGTAAAATTTCGTATGACATGCTTTGGTTGCAACAAATATGCGTTTGTCACACACTATGAAGTCCACAAAGAATTGTGCATCACATGCAAACACAGGTTCCTCTATTGTGAAACTGGACACACGTTTCCTAAAACATGAACGGGTTGGAATAGCCCCACATGGCAGACTAAAAAACTCCTCAGCTTACTCTCTGTCCCCAAACTGATGGAATGAGAAACAGGCTGTGGATTGTTTGAGGAAAAGGACGACGCGAAAACAGTCGAGGCTGATCGATCACCAATAATTTCTCCAAAAACATTCCAATTCGCCCTTTATTATTGACACGCGTGTCTGCATACGCCGTTGGTTGAAATGGAAGTGTATGGGGTGCAACAAGCAAGTGAATTACATGGGTGGTGGGTGTATGTCACAGGTGGGTGCTTGTCATGGGGGGGGTTGGTTTGGAAACAAACAAACGGACCTCACCGAACGAACGAAGAACTGATGACTTAGACAAATTGTTTCGTTTCGCAATGATAAAGACACGGCGAAGAACGTATTCGGTAGTTCCCAGCGTGAGCAGGCAGCAAGCAGCAGGCAGAATGAGAAGCTCCCATCAAAGCATCAAACAGACAAATTGGAAGGTTTGTTTGTCTAATAGGTGTGGAACTAAAACCTACCGGGGATATCGTCTGAAACTGCTGCCGTGGCGGCGGCAGGAAGAACAAGTTTCACTTTGTCAGTATTTTCCGAAACATCACGAACTAATAAAGTGTTCTTAAACAAACACGACCCGATTGGGAACCGAACTCCGCTTCATGAAGCTACACGCGTTGTAAATTTTAATTTCAGCTGCTTGCATAAAGTTAACAGTTGCATAAGATTCGTTGTTCGTTGTACCAGCAGAACAAAATTCTTCGAAAATGAAACCTTCTGCTTATATATGATTCCCGAATAATGATTCCCGAAAAAAGTACTTACATTGGATTATGGGAGTCATCATTGCGTCTGTGGTTGTATAGCGGCGGCGGAATTAATGCACCCACATACGTGTTTTTCCCATTTAACTGTTGCCTCCGAAACTTTTTTTCTTTCTTTTTATTCTTATGCAGGCGGCAGAAATTAAAGCGCCAGACTGCAACAAAGCGTTCCAGAGGTGTCACATTTTGGCTTCGCTTATAAAAGAGGATCTTCAATTTCTGCAGCATAGAGTTTTTGCTGAAATCTTAAAGGTCGCAATTTTTTACATGTGTGAGTACATTAATTCCGCCGCCGGTATGCATCCCCCCTGAGAAAATGCCTGCAGCCATGGCCAGACACGGCACATCCATGATGCTAGACATGCAGGTACAGTCACAGAATCAATGATAACTCCGATGATCCAATGTAGGTACTTGTATTAAGGGATTCATTATTGATATTGTGACTGTACATTGTATTTCTTTTATCATTGCTTACATCAAAAACTTTATGAAATGCTGAGAAAACAGCAAAAAGATGCTGTTCAAATGAAAACCCACTTGGTTCGCTTAACTGGCTGAATTATAATCATGATCATGTCCATGCGAAAGCAATGACAGAATTGGTGAACGTACTGGGAAAATACTCATCACCTGGTCTCCGTAATCTTGCCCAGGAAGAGAGCTTCGGACACGGCAAGGAACTTATTGGCCACCTTGTATGCAGACAGAAGCAGAGGAAAGACAGTGTTTATGCCCCCTCCTCAGATGTCCCTCGATGAGTGACAGTGGAAAAATCAAAACGGGACGCTAACTCCGAGTTGGGGGGGGGGGAAATTTTCGTCATCTACTTCAACATAAAAAATTTATTCACCCCAAAACACGGAGTTAGCGTCAACTCCGTGCGTGTTGATCTGTTAAGGATTGATTCGGTATTGGAATCGATTTCTTCTTTTCATGTCGCTTTCGTCGCAAAATAGTTGGTTTCATGAAGAGTCACCGTTACAAGAATATAGCTGCTCAGAAAGTTTAGACATATGATTTAGAGATAGTGATTCTTACCAGAGAATTAATTGTCGATTTGGAGCTGCGAGAGGTTGTATTACTTGGCTATCCATTTGTCATTGTCGTCGCGATAATCCGCGGCTTGCGATAAGAAATCTAAAGCCGAGGGTCATCGCGCAGGAGGCCTATTTTCCCTCACACACTGCAGGAAGCGGTGCCTCGTGAGTGTACTGGCCGATTTTTTCCAAACATTTTTACCGTCGATGTTCAAAACGCAGGCAACATTCTGTGACAGGGTGTGGCGAAAATAGTCCACACCCGAAATATGATTGGCGCTTCGAGATGTTACTGAATGTCATTTTGTGATGCCGGATGATTTGCCCCAGAAATATTATTTTGCCAGTCTAAATCCGCTGGTCTTATTGTGCGAGGAACCTGGGGCAATATTCCAACATTTACCAAACTTTTCAAAGAGCCTTGTCAATGTTCTGAAAGAAGGCATTTCGAGCTTCGAATTAATTATTAATCACATTTAAAAAGACTCTCAGATTTTGAACAACAACTTCATTTTAAAATTGCTTTGAAGTTTTACGAGTTTAGGATAAGATACTTTTCTCGCTTCGCCTCTATGGCGCCTTGGCATCTATTTTGGGCCAACCCACGGCAAGTATCCTGGACGACTCATTGTAATTTTTGTCGAGAAATCTCGAAGGCCACTCATCAATTTTGTCGAAAAATTGAAACAACAAAAAAGCAGCTCCTGCAACGAAGCGAGAGGAAAATCCTGTGCAATAAGCGCGTATCACGAAATATATTATTAATACTGTTCCATGATGGGAGCGTAGAAAATTGATGTCGGCTCGAGATGACAAAATACCTAAGCCATTGGACGGACGGGCCTCAGCAGTCTCTCGCGCCAGCCAGCCTGGAGGCCCTGGAATGACTAGCCGGGAATTTGTTCGCTGTTTCGGGCCTTATAAGATTAATATCCGAAGCCGAATCTCCTTTCAGCCGAATAATAATAACTCCAGACGATGATGAAGAGAGAGTAGGTGAGGGAGAGAACAAATTTGATATGGGATAATTTAATGGACCTTTCATCATGCTATCATTCATTAGCTGGCTCGGAACCAGCCGGATGTCGAGATAGGCTGGGAATTCTCGGACGGGAAACGCGACTGGGGGCAACATGGAACTTAGTTGGAGGGCATAAGACGGCGCATTCGGAAGGGACCAGGCTCTTTCGTCCGTCAATGTATGCCTTTAAAAGCGTAACTTACAATAGACGGGTGACACAAGAACGCGTTACGCTTTCGTCAGTAGTTCAGACTTCCACCACAAGAGCTACGAGTTTTCCGGCCAATTCCACATTGAGAGACAGATATCCAATTCTAGATAATACGACACACCATGGTTGTACAGAGGGGACATCCAGAAAAGTTAACGTTTCACCTTCGATTATCCTTCAGGTGCATAAACGCCCATCCCGTGTTTTTAGACCGGATCGCAAAGCAAAGCTGAAATTTTTATCGTTCAAAATATTGAAAATTTTGATGAGTTCCACAGAAAAATTGAAATGTGAACATTTCTTTCGTTCCGGTGATTTCGGAAGTGATTGTTCAGTTTTGCATTTAAAAAAATTCTCACAGTGAAATTCAGAAACGCTCAAAATATGAAAATCTACAAGTCATGTGGTGCGCTGCATTTTCGGTTTCTGCCGGACAACTCTTGCGGATTATTTCTCATGCGACATGCAGACCATATCAATTTCCAAACACAAATTGCAGCTTTTTCCCTTGTTTTTTTTTGCGACACATGCAATACACATCAACCAAATAAACTTCGGTTGCGGCGCCGTTTGTTTCAAAGGGGGCCACAGAAAGAAAAAAGAACTTATTTTTGCGCCTTATTTTTTCACGACATATGCAACACATACACAGATAATTCAAACTCCGGTTGCAGCGCCGTTTGTTTCAAAGGGGTTATAAACAGAAAAAAGAACTTCTTTTGCGCCTAATTTTTTCACGAGATATGCAACACACGTCAATCCTTCAAACTCCGGTTGCAGCGCCGTTTGTTTCAAAGGGGTTATAAACAAGAAAAAGAACTTCTTTTTGAGCCTAATTTTTTCACGACATATATGCAACGCACATCAAATATTCGAACTCCGGTTGCAGCGCCGTTTGTTTCAAAGGGGTTATAAACAGAAAAAAGAACTTCTTTTGCGCCTAATTTTTTCACGAGATATGCAACACACGTCAATCCTTCAAACTCCGGTTGCAGCGCCGTTTGTTTCAAAGGGGTTATAAACAAGAAAAAGAACTTCTTTTTGAGCCTAATTTTTTCACGACATATGCAACACACATCGATAATTCAAACTCCGGTTGCAGCACCGTTTGTTTCAAAGGGGTTATAAAGAGTAAAAAGAACTTATTTTTGCGCCTAATTTTTTCACGACATATGCAACGCACATCAACAATTAAAACTCCTGTTGCAGCGCCGTTTGTTTCAAAGGAGTTATAAACAGTAAAAATAACTTCTTTTTGCGCCTTATTTTTTCACGACATATGCAACACACATCGATAATTCAAACTCCGGTTGCAGCACCGTTTGTATCAAAGGGGTTATAAACAGTAAAAAGAACTTCTTTTTGCGCCCAATTTTTTCACGACACATGCAACGCACATCAATAATTCAAACTCCGGTCGCAGCGCCGTTTGTTTCAAAGGGGTTATAAACAGAAAAAAGAACTTCTTTTTGCGCCCAATTTTTTCACGACACATGCAACGCACATCAATAATTCAAACTCCGGTTGCAGCGCCGTTTGTTTCAAAGGGGTTATAAACAGTAAAAATAACTTCTTTTTGCGCCTTATTTTTTGACGACATATGCAACAGGCATCGATAATTCAAACTCCGGTTGCAGCACCGTTTTGTTTCAAAGGGGTTATAAACAGAAAAAATAACTTCTTTTTGCTCCTTATTTTTTCACGACATATGCAACACGCATCGATAATTCAAACTCCGGTTGCAGCACCGTTTGTTTCAAAGGGGTTATAAACAGTAAAAAGAACTTCTTTTTGCGCCTAATTTTTTCACGACATATGCAACACACATCGATCATTCAAACTCCGGTTGCAGCGCCGTTTGTTTCAAAGGGGTTATAAACAGTAAAAATAACTTCTTTTTGCGCCTAATTTTTTCACGACATATGCAACGCACATCAATAATTCGAACTCCGGTTGCAGCGCCGTTTGTTTCAAAGGGGTTATAAACAGAAAAAAGAACTTCTTTTTGCGCCTAATTTTTTCACGACACATGCAACACACATTTCATTTCATTTCATTTCATTTATTAAAAATCAGTTCACATTAATTGGTGAACATAGTCGCCGTTAGGCCCGTCAGATAGTCAGGAATAAAATCAACAATGGCAAAGGAATCAGTTTAGAAACTTGCAGAGATGTTGCCCGCGCAGTGGCCATTTAGAGGATAAGCGACGAACTTGCGGGGAGAGAATTCCAGTTTCGGATGGTGCGCGGAAAAAAAGAGTTTTAGTATTGAGTATTTTTTATAAGCGGTGCAGAGATATGAAAGGCATGCTGGCTGCGGCGCGGGGTAGGAACCCTTGCAAATCCAGGTGGCAGATTAATTAAGCACTTACGTGTTACCACGATTTTTCGGAGAAGAGCCACTCGACGATCCTGCCTGCGTTGGACTAAGGTATCAAGCCCTAGCTCGCAAAGCATGGCCGAGACAGAAGATTTCCTGGAGAAGTTATTAACTATGTAACGGGCCGCAGCTCGTTGGACTTGTTCAAGGTTGTGAATCTGAGAAGTTAAGAAAGGATCCCATAGACAGCAGGCGTATTCAAGATGAGGAAGAACAAGGGCCTTATAAGCTTTAGGTTCGCATCAGAGTTGGAATTACGAAGATTACGCTGTTGAGATCCAAGAACCTGGCGGGCTTATGAAACCACGTGATCAATGTGCTGGGACCGGTCATGGTAGAAGTGATCAGTGCTCCTTGATAAGTGACAGAGTCGGATGAATTAACATTCACTCCATCAAGGCTGTAATTGAGAGGCGGCGCAACCGCTCAAGAAGGCATCGTTCGGCCCTTTCGGAAACAAACTAAAATACATTTCGTGATTTTGACTGACATACACCACTTGCACCATTCTGAGATTGAGTTCAGGTCTTGCTGCAACCTAATAGAGTCGGATGCGGAGAGGATTGGCTGATAAAGTACGATGTCGTCTGCATAAAGTCGAATGGAACACGAAACCGAAGCTACAATATCATTAATATACATGAGAAAAAGAAGAGGGCCGAGAACGCTGCCCTGCGGAAAACCCCGCCCAACTATAACACGCTCATCAGACACCGTCTCCAGGATTTTAACTTTAGCGGAACGGCCAGTGAGAAAAGATTTCAAAAGTCGTGATAAATGTGAAGGGGGAGAAAGTGCGTCAAATTTTTTCAATAGAAAAGCATGCGGCACGAGATCGAACGCTTTGGACAGGTCAATGAAAATGGCGTGAACCTCAACGTTCTGTTCAAATGAGCAGTGTATGTCTTGCACAAAAGAGATTAACTGGGTCTCACATGACAATCCTCTTCTAAACCCATGCTGGTGGTTGTGCAGAAAATTCACGCTGTCTAGGAAGTTTCGGATTATGAAACCAAGATGCTGCTCAAAGAGCTTGGCGCAGGTTGAAATTGAAGAGATGGGACGATAATTCTTGGGGTCATGCAAATCGCCTTTCTTCGGGACTGGGGTGATAAGAGACTCTTTCCAACTCGAAGGAAAGATTCCTGTGTGAAAAATCTGGTTGAAAAGTGCCGTTAAATAAGGAGCAATATGAACCGATAATCCTTTGATAAGAGTGGGTGGTATTCCATCTGCACCAGGCCCCTTTCGACTAGAGAGATGACCAATGAGTCTGACCAGATCGCGCGGTGTGCATAATATTTTGTGATGAATTTCAGGTGAGTCACAAATTTCTTGTGGAGAAGAGAGTGTATGCTCTCCAATGGCACAACATATCGATAATTCAAACTCCGATTGCAGCGCCGTTTGTTTCAAAGGGGTTATAAACAGAAAAAAGAACTTCTTTTGCGCCTAATTTTTTACGACATATTGCAACGCACATCAATAATTCGAACTCCGGTTGCAGCGCCGTTTGTTTCAAAGGGGTTATAAACGAAAAAAGAACTTTTTTTGCGCCTAATTTTTTCACGACATATGCAACGCACATCAATTTCAAATCCGGTTGCACGCCGGTTTCAAAGGGGTTTTAAACGTAAAAATAACCCTTTTCCCTTTTTTTTCAGACATAAAGAAATTTAATTCAGGTTTT
>JASGXE010012984.1:0-13564 GCA_030068105.1 Sinentomon sp. SZTP_YWyxl
TGGCCAACTTTCGGGACGTGGTTTGCGTTTTGCCTCAACTTTTTCTTGCTTGAAGCTACATATAAGCCAAATCTGACCTGATCCCCTACCCTCACTTCCTTTTGCTCTTTTCATCCAACTTATTGGTGTCCGTCTATTGCCTGTCGTCAACCTACTGCTCGGTATCCGCCCTTTCGGCCGGAAAAAGTCCACGAAGTTGGTGCATCCACATGTGGCTGCAGATTGGAAAGCAAGTCCAACCAGGAAGACTTTCGGTCGTATGCACCAAAGTCACTAACCCTAACCCTCTAACCCTAAGCTTGAAAAAAGTCAATTTCATGTTCAGATGCACCTTTCTCAACGATGGAAAAGGAGTATGTAGTGCATAGAAATCAAATTTTCCAACAGAATTCGAGACATAAAATTTTTATGCATAGAAATCTGTTGGAAAATTTGATTTCTATGCACAACAGAATTCCTTTACCATCGTTGAGAAAGGTGTATCTGAACATGAAATTGACTGATTTCAAGCTTATGGTTAGGGTTAGTGGCTTTGGTGCATACGGCCGATTTTTTTTCGAATGGGGGAGGGTCTGTACCTCGTAGCCATAAAATGTCATCCTCCGTCTATATCCTAGAAGTGTTCCTGCAAGAGGTCCGTATTCCGATCTGCATCAGATAGTGTTGCCAGTTTTCCGGACGTGCTTTGCTGCTTGCCTACGATTTATCTTGGCCAACCAAACCTGGCTCAACCCACGAACCTTCACCGCATTTTTTGTTGTCGACCCACTTTCTGTACGTCCACAATATTTATTGTGTGTCAATGTATTGCTTGGTTCCCCACATGGGAGGAACAAAACGTCCGCGAAATTGGCCTTGCCCAAAGTGTCGGAAGGTTTTCCAAACAGCAACAGTAAAATCAATACTTCAGAGAAAGAAAAAGATCTCTGAGGCCATGCTTCATAACCTTGAAGCAGATGCAGCAGGGCCTCCATTTTATTGAACGATTGCTTCGAGATCCTCCTTGCGCCATCATGAAAGCGCCATCCAAGATATCCTTCTGGACACACAATGCCTCTTTTATCAAAAGAGGCAAGGGATGCTGGGCTGGCACTTTAGGAATCAAAGTAAGCATGTGCATGGGGTGGCTCTTTTCAAAGGAAGGATATGCATGGGGTGGCTATTTAGGAATCGAAGGTGACTCTTTAGGAATCAAAGGCTAAGAGATGGTGAGTTGACTCCTTGAGAATCAATGGAGACTACACATTGGTACTGAGCTGGCTCCTATGGAGTCAAAGGAAGCATTAGATACGAAGATTACTCTAGGAATCGAAGTAGATAGCAGATGCTGTGATTGCTCTTCAGGAATCAAAGGTGGCAGCAGATGCTGAGGCGGCTCTTTGAAATCAAGTGAGGCAGTACTGCCGCAGTACGTATGCCGAGGTGCTTCTTTGGCAATCAAATCAGGCAGCAGGTGCTGAAGTGGTAGCTGTTGGGTGCTTTTAGGTTTGCTGTTGGTGCTGGTAGTTGTTGGTGGTACTGGTAATTGTGGTGGTACTGGTAGTTGCTGTGGACTGGCAGTTGCTGGTAGTACTGGTAATTGTGGTGGTACTGGTAGTTGCTGGTGGACTGGTAGTTGCTGGTAGTATTGTGGTGGTACTGGTAGTTGCTGGTGGACTGGTAGTTGCTGGTAGTACTGGTTGTTGCTGGTAGTTGCTGGTAGTTGCTGGTAGTTGCTGGTAGTTGCTGGTAGTTGCTGGTAGTTGCTGGTAGTTGCTGGTAGTTGCTGGTAGTTGCTGGTAGTACTGGTAATTGTGGTGGTACTGGTAGTTGCTGGTAGATACTGGTAGTACTGGTAATTGTGGTGGTACTGGTAGTTGCTGGTAGTACTGGTTGTTGCTGGTAGTTGCTGGTCGTACTGGTAATCGTGGTGGTTCTGGTAGTTGCTGGTGGACTGGTAGTTGCTGGTGGTACTTGTAATTGTGGTGGTACTGGTAGTTGCTGGTGGACTGGTAGTTGCTGGTGGACTGGTAGTTGCTGGTCGTACTGGTAATTGTGGTGGTACTGGTAGTTCCTGGTGGACTGGTAGTTGCTGGGAGTACTGGTAATTGTGGTGGTACTGGTAGTTGCTGGTGGACTGGTATAGTTGCTGGTGGACTGGTAGATGCTGGTAGTACTGGTTGTTGCTGGTAGTTGCCGGTAGTACTGGTAATTGTGGTGGTGCTGGTGGTTTCTGGTGGTGCTGTTTGTGCTGCAGCTGGTGGTGCTGTTAGGACATCCTGTATGTCCAAGATGTCTCGCCGTGGAAATGGGCCCCACCAGGAATGAAGATAGGCATGGAATGAGAGGAAAGTGGAAAGGAAACGCGAAAGAAGTTCAAATTTTTACGCGTCTTCTTTTTCTGATGGGATACGGATGCATTACACAGTGTAGTCATAGGCCATATCCTGCTATGACGACCTTTAAAAAGGTTCTGCTGCGAAACTGTAACGCAGCGGATCTGCCTGGCGAATAGGGCAGTCGGGAGGCCACGTGTTTTGAATAGGAAAATGCAGACCTCGGAACGAGAGTAATACAGCCGAGAAATAAGGGCTCTTTTCTCATCAGTTGCCTTCACGTTTTTGGCTTTTGTTTCACAATATCTTTCACATCTTTTTCCCAACTGGAATTGGCACCATTATAGGCCTTATGGGCCAATCCATACGCGGTCGATTTTTGGCCAGTTCCAGGAACAGAAAAGAACTGTGAATCATTTCACAGGCGTGAGGTGGTTTTGAGTCTCAGAGCGGTCGAAGGCAAAATGTCCTACTGCATTCCTATTCCGAATGGGGACCGCAAGGATGAAATTCTAGCGATTTTGGCTCCTTTTATGATAGAAAAGAACTTCCCAACGATAAGAGAATTCCATTGTGAGAAGGTTCCAGTGGAAAAATTGAGAGAAATCTGACGTAAGAACCTTCACAACGCTGAGAGAGTGTCAGTAACAATGTTCCAGTGCAAAAATTGAGAAGTCATGCCAAAGAACCTTCTCAATGCTGAGAGAGTTCCAGTGACAAGGTTCCAGTGGAGAAAATGAGTGAAGTCTTGCTTAGGAACCTTCTCAACGCTGAGAGAGCTTCGATAGCAAAGTTGCAGTATGGAAAATTGAATGAAGTCTTTTTTGATAACCTTCTCAACGCTGAAAGAGTTCTATCGGGAGAGTTTCAGTAACAAGGTTCCGGCGGAAAACAAAATTAGTAAAGTCTTGCTTAAGAACCTTCTCAACGCCGAGACAATTTTAGTGTTGAAGGTTCAGTGGAAAATGTAATGAAGTCCTGATGAAGAACCTTTTCAACTCTGAGAGAGTTCCATTGAAAAGGTTCCAGTGGTTCCATTGAATAGGTTTCCTTCGCAACGTTGAGAGAGTTTCAGAATCAAGGTTCCGGTGAAAAAAAAATAAGGAAGTTTTGCTTGAAAACCTACCCAACGCTGAGAGAGTTGCAGTAACTTGGCTTCAGTGGAGAAAATTGAGTTAAGTCTTTCCTAAGAACTTTCTCAACGTTGAGCGAGTTTCAGTAGCAAGGTTCCAGTGGAAATAATTCAGGGAAATCTTGTTTAAGCACCTTCTCAACGCTGAGGTAGTTTCAACAACAAGGTTCCAAGGTTGAGCGGCTATCTGTAACAAGGCTCCAGTTGAAAAATGGAGCAAAATCTTGCTTTAGAATCTTCTCAACAAGGTTTCAGTAACAAGGCCCTTGATCTTACACGGGATTTCCACCAGTTTAATTTTGAAATCATCTCAGACACACTGCTGTGGCGGGAATATGTTCCAGTCACAAAACGAGCTCCCAGGCGCTGTATTTTTTCAAGTGAGTTCAAGTCACCAGCAAGGTAAGGGTCCCAAATGACCGATGCATATTCAAGCTGAGGTCTAACAAAAGAAAAGTAAGCAAGCTCTCTGCATGGTACTTTGTGGACATCCCTTAAAATTTCCGCGAATGAAATATGAGGCCTTATACGTGCTCTATTAACAATTGTTTACACGTAGAATCAATGGCAAAATGCACCGCAAAACATCATGCCACTCGTGTGAGGCGTGATAGTTGCACCAATAAGCCCTGTTGAAATTAGATTGCCCCTGTATTAACCTAAAATTTCTCCTATGTTCGAGGACTTTTGGAAGACTCAGTCTGTAGCCATGGTTCGAGAAACGAAAAATATGCCATTTTTCCATTCACATATACGAATGGAGCATAAAATGGTGTTACACACCATAGGGAAACAGCAGTTGTTGCGGAATGCGAAGTCAAGAGAAAAAAGTGATGAATTTTACGTGCGAGTGGGCCCACGTATTCGGCTAGGCCTTTTCTGGATAGAGACCCAAGCCCAAGCCATCCAGTGGAAATGAATGGGAGTCATCCTTCTGGAACGAAATGGAAACGACATTGGGTACAATGGAAAGATACACACATACAGGGTGTCCCAAAGGATATCCGAACATATGTTATTCCAGAGGTAGACATATATGTACACTGTTAATCGGAGGTCTCGGTTCGGAACACCTTCGGAATGTAATTTATAACATGGATATGATGAGGTGTTCATTTCTGAACATTTCTGGAACACCTGACGTGCTCTCCGAAAACCATTTTCTTGGCAGATATTTGGAACAAGAGCGATTTGGAACGCTTCGGGCGTTCCAACTCGCTCATGTGTTCCAAGCATGTGACAGGAAAACGGTGTTCCAGGAACACTTCATGTGTTTCAAAAATGCCCCGATAAGAACACTTCCGTCTAATCCCGTGTTAAAAAGGTGTTCCGAAGGTGTTCCATACCGAAACCCCTTGCCTGTACCTACCTCTATTGCAATGGTTCATTTCACTTTTCACATATTTTTTTTTGTGACACCCTGTATGGAAGAAGCATGAGATGTTTCGAGGGCATCATAAAAACGTTGAAGCGGTGGTCCTTCCCGTCCAGGGGGATGTATGGCTACAGGGTGGGCCAAATGGTCGTGTGCTCTTTTCGCAAGACGTGACGACATTCTTTATTTTGTGGAGTTGATTTTTTTCATCCGCACCTTTCGTGTAGATTTTTTCGTTTTCAAACCACTTCCACACGGCGAATTTTTAGCTGATCTTTCCAATCAAAGCTGCATGTGGACGCGCCAACTTCGAGAAAGTTTTCAGGGACTCGAGAGGTGGACACCAGTCAGTTGACATGCAACAGGCAATTAATAAGCAGTGAAGGTATGGGGTTAGGTCATGTTTGGTTAGCTTTAATTAAGAAGTGACAATGGTGTAAGCAGAGATCTTTAAGTGTAAGCTTTAATATTCCTATCTCTATATACGCAACATTTATCAGAAATCGTTTTTCCCTCAGGTAATAACAAACTGGAACAGTCTCCCGAGTAGCTCGCCTGTTGTTCAGAATGCTGTGAGGTCGGGAGTTGGACGAATATAATTTTCTTGAATTCACATCCTGTCGCACCAGAAACATAGGTATATCAGACCACTATTATAGACGGCGGTCCAACCCGCCCGTCACGCTGTGTATAACGTCCGGACAGTTTTCAGGATCTACCCGCCCATCACGCTGTGTATACGCGTGGACAATTTCAGGTGCCCAGAAATTGACAAAAATTGTCTGAACCGCAGCTGCACGCCTTAGAATTCCAACTTTTCTGCGTCAAATTCACAAAAATTGGGGAACAGATGTCGTTTATTCAACACATTTGTGTGTTTCCAAACAGATTTGCGCTGCACATGTGTGAAAATGAGTCGGACAATGGTCTTGGAGAACACCAAAAATGTGCAACTTCTGCGGCTTTTGGCATTCCGCCAGAACGCAGTTTTGTGATTGGCCTTTCCGGCACACTTTGCCGTTGGACCTCTGCCGCTGGACCATGATGTCATAATGACCGCAAATACAAAAAAATGCAAATTTGTAAAAAATGAAAACATATTTTTTGACAAGTAGTGGAAGCGGTAGCACCTATCCCGGGATGCGGTGGACAGACGCCGTCGATGCGGTGGTAGACGGGGCTTTGCAATATGTTACCCAGAACATATTCTTACACAGTAAGAGTTTGGTCTGCCTGAACCCATCGCCAGGGGGCGTCAAAAGATGGCACTGACTACCGTTTTTAGTGCTCTTAGGGATCACGCAAGGAAGAGATACATGACTTCTCGGCTCTGGATTTCGAACTCTGGCTGCTTTGGTCCTCACCAACAAACCCAAATATTGGAGAAAGTTAGAATGGCACGGGTCAGCAAGGATGTAGTTGTCGACAATTTGGTGCTATGGGGCCTGTGGCAGACGACAATGAAAGTTATTCCCCATCGGCGACATTCGCTGTAAATTTTGCGACTGCTGTTCTCATTGCAAAATCAACAGGTCATTAGTACATGTGCAACATGTACATAAATAACTTAAAAATTACATCTGCTGCAGTTCCAAAGGTCTGTTTACCACCGCATCCACGGCATCTCGGAAAATCGGTGCGATCGCATTCACTGTATCTCAAGCATGTTTTCATTTTTTGCCATTTTTTTTTTATTTTTCACTGCCATTTACGGGCACCAATCATGACACACACCTGAACTGACATACCTGCAGGGTATTCGCGTTATGGATTGCGGGTTGGGTGAGGTTAGATTGAGGTTAGTTTGGGTTATTTTTGCACACATTAATCAAATGATTCTTCTTTGTTCCAAACCAAAGCCAATCATCCTAAACAACCTCACGTAATCAACCCAACACTAAAATGTGGGGATCACCCAGTTCGTTATGGTTCAGGTTTGTGTCTCTTGGTTTCCAGTAATGGTGGTGAAAATTACTTATGAAAACATAATTTTTGAGAAGTGGTGGAAGCAGTGGCGCCAATCCAGAGATGCGGCGGACAAATGGGTCGCTGCTGTGGCAGGCCGGTCTTTGGATTATGTTACCCCAGAATATGAGAATAGGTATATTGTTATACTGTTTCTTTTTTTTTTGATGAAATATCCTTAGTGGGCAAGATCTGGTCCGGGAAAAAGTATTTGTCGGACATGGCTAGCAAAACATGGCTGTTTGCAATGAAACAGGGAAACATCTGACATTTATTTTACCCGTCGACCCAGATGTCTTTGTCATTTTTTGTGATCATCGTTCACGAAAACTTTATTGGAATCTGAAAAATTCTTCCCCTCTGGATATTGAATTCTTTATTCTTTATTCTTTATTCTTTCAATCAATACGACTGCGAGGTGGCAGAAGAATCACAAGTACATACACAAAGTAAAAAATGTCGATCAAAAAGGAAACTGGCGACAACCAAAAATTCAGAAACAAACAATCAAATCAATACAACACACAATGCAAAAATAAGAATCAGGATTGGACAGCAACTTGCGATGGCAACAGCCCAGAACTAAGAAGATATTTTTTGATCATGGAAGAGTCTGAAGGAAGGGAGTTCCAATCGCGAATTGTGCGGGGAAAAAAAGAGTTATGGTACGTACTTAAAGAACAGATAGGGTGGTTAAAACAAGCACCGTTGTCGGTTCTCCTTTGAACTGGCTTACGCACATAAACGGAAGGGAGAGGAAGCAGAACCTCTTCGGAAACAATTTGACGAAAAAGTTCCAAGCGATGGCACTGCCGGCGTTGCTGCAGGCTTGGTAGACCTAGGTCTTCCAAAAGCGCAGTTACGCTATGATTGCGATCGTAAATTCCAGTTATAGCTCTGGCAGCCCGACGTTGGACTCTTTCCAAGGTATGAATTTCACCAGCCAAAAAAGGATCCCAAAGTGCGCAGGCGTATTCAAGAATTGGGATAACTAGAGTTTTAAAAGCCCTCAACTTGACAGTAATTGTAGCATGTCTCAGGTTACGGATTAGGAAGCCAAGTGACCTACAAGCTTTAGCAATTGTATAATTAATATGCAGTTGCCATCGCAGATCACTGGAAAAAATACACCCGAGATATTTGTAGCTAGAAACAGACTCAAGAGCCGTACCATTGAGCTTATAAATTGTCTGATTAATGATGGTCGGTATACGTTGCCGAGAGAAGACGAGTGATTTACATTTATCAACATTTAGGTTCATTTTCCATTTAGCACACCAAGTTTCGATCATATTGAGATCGTTTTGTAAAGACTCACAGCTCTTAGGACCGTCGACCCGACAATAGAGAACCACATCATCGGCAAAGAGACGGATAGAACTAGCGAGACCCTCAGAAATATCGTTTATGTACACTAGAAAAAGTAGCGGCCCCAAAACACTGCCCTGAGGTACCCCAGAAGTCACTTCAAGACTCGCCGACTTTACTCCAGACACAGACACATAGTGGGAGCGCCCCTCCAAAAATGAACAAAGAAGGTTTATCAGGCAAGAGGGCACGTTTAGCCTCACCAATTTTAAAATTAGCAGCTCATGTGGAATTACGTCAAACGCTTTTTTGAAATCAAGGAAAACTGCATGAACAGGAATCTTCTCATCGATTGAACGTAGAATGTCGTCAGCAAGCGAAATTACCTGCAGTTCGCAAGATAAACCTCTGCGAAAACCAAATTGATTACAATGAAAAAAGTTAACAGATTCTAAGAAATTTAAAAGTTGACTTTGCAAAATTCGTTCAACAATTGGAGACCTCTCCTTAGCAGACGGGAATTCTGCCATTGCGCTATACACCCCCTCCGACTGTTTCCATTTGAAACATCGCTGTTATTTCACTGCGGAATTTCCGCAATCAAACCTTTGGAACGAAATACCTAAAATAACAAATGACAAACAAATGTTCTTTGCTGTTGAGTGAGAACACCAGAAAACAACCCCGCAGGATCCAGGTGAACGTGGGGTGAAAAAATTCCGTGTGCGCAACTGGTATGGCAGCCGCACTGACACCAAAAATAGGTATATTGTATATTTGGTATTTGCTCCAAAATTGATCGATTTAAGAGGTTATTTGCATGGGATTTGTTTTTCATTCTCAGTTTGTTTTTCACGATGCAATTTGCTCGAGTTTCTCTGTATCGGAATGGTTTTTTGAGCGGGATATTATTGTTGGAGATGACATTCGAACATAATTCAAACCCACACCTACGACAACAAGCTGAATGTAATTTAATCCGATCGGCTTTTGAATCAAAATGAGTTTTCCGATTGCGTTTGGGCCGACACCCGCTGGATGCGGAGCCAGGTGAAGGATCAGTAGATGATTTTAACAGTGTGGGCAAATTACCCTCAAGGGCAAAGGGAATAAATTTCACACAACAAAACAACAAAAAAACTGCTAAAAACGACAAAGTCATGTGCCATGAAAACACAAATAAAACGAGAAGTTTTCTTTTGACGACACAGGCCCCTCACATTTGTGAAGGTTAAGTTTCCAGTGGCAGAAATATACAGAAAAGAGATTCTCGCTTCATTTTCGGTTGCAGTTTCTCTTTGTTTTTGTTATCGTTTAAAATTTCAATTTTGCCACAAAAAGCGAATGGAGCCCGACAAGAAGCCAATTCAAGCGCTCTGTTTAAACTATAAGGAAACTGTGAAGATTGAATTGTAGCCTATAGGGACCCGCAGAAACTATAGCTTTATCGAGTGTACACCGGATATTCCGTATACGCTTTTTAGTTGCCGGCTGCTAGCCGGCACAGCCGGCTAGTTCACCTAATCGTTGATTCCTTTTCCTTTTACTGGTTTTGATCATGGTTTTTATCCTTCCAGCTTTTGGTTTTATTCAATTTTCAGTCGTATTTTTTTTATTTGCAATGTTGACTAAAACAATAACTAATCCCTTGTTGCTGTATTTTTGAATAATAAATACCAAAATAAAACAAATAAAGTAGCATGAAATGCAAAACGTAAATGTCGTCACGAAATGACGAAATGACGAAATGACGAAATCACGTCACGAAATCACGAAATCACGTCACGTAACGCAAATGTAGCTGCTGATTGCATAAGATTTTACAGAAGTTTTGAAAAAATCAAGTTTTCAAAAAAATCAAAAGTTTTGGTAAAATCAACATCGCATGAATTCCGATGGATATCATATTTTTTTGAATCGCATGAATTCCGATGGATATCATATTTTAAGATGGGGAATAGCAAAATGAGCCTGATGGCCTGACCTTCAAGATGTCCCCAGATGATTTATTTCATGATTTATTTCATGATTTATTCTTCAGATGATTTATTTCGATGTTCTTTTCCGCGTGTTTATTTTCGTGGGAATATTTTCAATTTTTAATTACTTTCTGAAAAATTGGTTTCTTTTATTCTGTATAAGAAAAATAAAACAAAACATTAAATTGTTCCATTTTATTTTTTTTAAAAAAGTTGCACGGACGGGATTTGAACCGACAGCCCACAGCGTGTCGCATAGTTGAGCATAACCCAGACCACTCGAAAAATTACCATAGATGCAAATTGTCAAAAGATATGCAATTCGCCATGCGAGTGATTGTCGAAACAAGGGCGTCATTATTTTTAAATGGCTTGGAAGTTAAAAATAGACTTTGGCGTGACAGACTTCAGCTTCACCACGTGTTTTGGGGTCTATAACATTATTATGAAGGATGTGTAGCCTGCTCCCATTTTCCTTCCAACCTTCATCCCTTAAGGGACACACGGAAAGGACGACGGCAATGACACTGGAGGCAGCAGATTTGCGAGGAGGAAGGGGAAAACGGCAGCAGCTCCCAGCAGCCTCCTGCGATCTCTCTCTCTCTCAAGTCCCATAGTCCTTTTCACGCGGCGTTGGCTTCCATCGACCTTTGCAAAAGGGTTCCTTGTCCGCCTGGGCGACGGATGCTCGGTCCCTGCTGCTCGGTCAACGTTGAACGCTTCTCTTGCCCAGTCGACGAACGGTCAATGTCTGCTGCTTTGTGCGATGCTGTCTCAAACCATACACGACAACAGAAGGTGTATTGTGGCGGAATTAATGTTACCACAATAATTGTATTTTTCCCCCATTTAACTGTTACCTCCGACACATTTTTCTTTCTTTTTACTTTTATGCAGGCGTAGAAATTAAAGCGTCCGACTGCGACAATGCTTTCTCGAGGTGAAACATTTGACTCGGCTATTTTTTGTAGGTCCTTAGTTTCTGCAGCGTGGAATGTTTGGCGAAATCTGAACAGTCATAAGCACATGCACATGAGAAAGGCAATTCCGCCGCCAGCGCATGCAACAGAATGACAAAACCGTTTACAAATAATTAATGCAGGTTCGGGAGGTCTGAAACTGGTTGCGCACAATTAAAATCCGAGCCAAATTCGGACCACAAATCTCTCCGGTGGACAGCCGGATAGGTTCATCAGTCATCACCAAATTCCCAAGGAAATGCTCCACAGTCACTAACTTCTTTTGAAGACCAAAAAACCGCGATGACCGGCAAAAAAACAAAATGTTTACTGCCCCAAACTGGATTCTAAACCGATATACCAAAACAAATCGGGTTTATAAATACCACATATTTTTGCGCAGGTGACAAAACGAACGCAGTGTCGTTTTGTAGGGGGGTTCTAAGACCCCTAAAAAAAAGGGTTACCGCGTTTACGAAGGGCAGAACACAGTGTTGTGAGGTTGTCATAAGGGCCCGTTTGAATACTTACGCCTTTACAAGACGGTCTGTTAGAGTTGCATCACAATTGAGGAAAATGCGCTGTGGTAATATCAAGTAAGACAACGCGCATATTCTTTACCCTCACCTTCACGAACAGATTTGCAGCAATTCTTCTGGAAGTGGCCCTTGGAGGCCCATCCGTTTGACCCTGAACGAGGCATCCTTCAAAAATCGATTAGAAAATCAACTGAATCCATCCAAGGTGACTCAGCTTCCTCTGATATGCGGTAACCAATTCGTTTTGTCATGGCAACCGCAGTTCCGGTTCTGGTGCATGGACCAGTTCTTTTGTTTGTGCTTGGGCTTTTCTTTGTGGCCTTTTGGACACGACATTTCGCCGTAAGGTGTAAAGAGAGCAAGGCTTATGGCAAGAAATGGAGGACTTCTTGATGGGTGACTCAAAGAGTTCAGTACGACAGCAGACGACGCGTTTTTGGTATCAGTTAGCAATCAAAAGTCAAGCAACCTGTCATTTTTCGAAGTTTCCTCCTAATATGCACGCAATACAAGCAACTCTACAGCTCGTTCCACTTGAAGATATGAGCTAAGAATGCTCTCAAGCATGCTTGGAGTGAAATCAGATTTCCTTCAACAATGAAAACTCGGTTGAAGACTGCAGACTCGGCACAGAAATCAAAGTTTTCTGAATGTTTGAATGGAAAAGAGAGCAGCATTCTCAGTTTATATCTTCAAATGGAATGAGGTTTACAATAAGGAATGCAATTTAAGAGAGAATTAAATGTTTAATTAAAACAAAATTAAATAAAATAAAGACAATTTCCAACACAAAAATTTAATTTTTAAAAAATTAAAAAAAAAATACAAAAATTTAGAATATAAAAATTTAAATTTTTGATGAATTTAAAATACAAAAACTGACAATAAAACTCCACAACACAATTAAATAAAATACAATTTGATGCAATTTTTTGCAATAAAGCAATACAAATCAGTTTGCAGGTCAAATTCGTTGGTTTTCTCTGCAGGTTGCACAGCAACCGCCTGTTTTTGACTCTGACTTTTTGACGGATCAATAGACGGATCAAAAGACGGGTCAAAGGCGCTCAACAACAGCAGCGATACACATTACTCGGTTTGGTTGTCCAGAAAATTTTGGGACACAGTGTAGGTTCGTCGAGTCTTTAGTTCCAGTTCAATAAGGCTAGAAGGTGTTGCCCATAAATAGTTAATGCTTTTCTCCTGGTTTGTTGTTTGTCAACATCACTTTCGTTTTACCTCCCTCCTTTTCCACCCCTTCCCTCATCCCTTTCCCATCCCACATTCACCATACACCCTCCCATCCTGCAGAATTCACCCATGCATCCCCATCTGATATCGGCCATCCCCAACCCCCCCAATCCTCAGATGGGCAAACCCTAAACCTGCAGACGTTTGCTGGGTTTGCCAGCCCACCCCCCGTCCTTTCACCCCCTCCCCTATCTGCCCATCCATCTTCGTCTCAATCCCTCCGTCTCCCTTTCCACCCACCTCCCAACCCCTTCTCCCATAATCCACCCTTTTGGAAAGGATGCTCTTTTCTCCGTTGCCCCACAATTGCGTTGTTTTGCTTTTCAGCAAATAAATATTCTAGCAGCCTCCCTTTACCTTTACCTGCTTGTCTCCTTGTATCCTTGGCCGCTGCCGCTCTCGATGGCAGAAATCGAACGACCCAACGGCCCAGAGGTTGTATCGACAAGTTAACCCCTGACGCGGGAACGGCAGAAAGACCTTAAATTTCCATAAAAGGTCGACCAAACTTTCATTAAAAGTGCCCTTTGGTTTGTCGGAGGAGGGGGAGAAGGGATGGAAGGACTCGGGCAGAGATGGAAGAATAGGTGGGGACCAAGTGAACCGATGGACCCATGGGGAGAGTAGACACATACAGGTTCAGAAGATGAACAATTATCTAAAGGGTCGAATTGGTTGTAGGGTAGCACAGAGAGGCAACCTTGAAGGAGCCATAGAAAGAGTGGCGGCTGAATTTATGTA
>JASGXE010012985.1:0-11328 GCA_030068105.1 Sinentomon sp. SZTP_YWyxl
TTTGGAAAAATCCCCCTAAAACAGATTTTTGTCGGCAGACTTTTCAGATCGTCTGTCCAAAGCAGATTGTCCTTGTAACAATGTGCAAAGGGGAACATTAGAGCATTTACCATTGCCCATTCTTGCGACTGCAAATCTGTTTAATAGATTTGATTTTTTTTTTCAAAATTTTTTAATTTTTTAATTTTGTACCGTGAAGTACCGTCGAAAAAAATTTGTACCAATTCCTTTCAGCCGGAAATTGCATTTTCAATATAGGACGGCCAACTTGACGGCAAGTTGGCCGACCAGTTCCAATACTCGGAAACCGTCACTGGTACAGAAACTCTGACTGGACAGGAATTTTGTACGAATTTTGTACCGCCAAGTACCTACCATTGAAAAAAATTTTGTACCGACTCCGTTTCGCAGAGAATTCGAATTTTCAATTTGTCGGCCAACTTTACGTCAAGTTGGCCGACCCATTGAAAATGCGAATTCTCTGCGAAACGAAGTTGGTGCAAAAATTTCTCGACGGTACTTCACGGTACAAAATCAGAACAAGATTCCCAATATAGTCAATTTCGCTGTCGAAAACTTAGGTCGGCCAACTTGATACACGTGGGGTCTGAAGGTAAATTCCCAGCTGCATGCGCAATTCCCGCTGCAATCTGCGATTGGAGGTTGGAGAAGATTATTTTCCTCTGCTTTGAAGTCAGATTGAAAGCAAATCTTTATCAAGCCACATTGGCTGCTGCGCCTTTACCTTCCGGCCAGCTTTCTGCGGACACCTTGTGTTTTCTGGGGAGAGATTAGGCGACTTCCAGATGCAACTATCCCTAATAAATATTTCGAAACCTGTGGAAGCTGCCTTATCCTAAATTCCAATATGTTTTGGCCCTGTAGCAGCCGGTGGTGATTGCTAAGAAGTATTTAAGCAACTCGAGGAAATGTTTGAGAAACACTCGTGATGAAATCTCGAAAAATAAGACTCTGACCAGTCCGCCGAGGTCCAATTGCTTAAAATATTTTAGCTACAAAATTGCCCATACAAATACATGTGTTGCTGAATTAGTGTGCGCGTGCAACTAAAATGCAAAAGTAAAATACAATGTAAATGTAAAATGAGCATTGTAAAATGTAATCACAGTAAAATATCTCTCTTGTGGCTCCTCGCATGCACTTTCAAGAGGTTTGCTGGTCCTTTTGTAATTGTTTTGACTATCGTTAAGTTCTTGTTTTGCACAAACGACGTGGTCCAAGTCCAAAGACGTTGGATTTGTGTGCGAGATGACCCTGGTTCGATTTCCCGTTGCGCAACATTTTTTAATTTTATTTTAGGCGGACGCCAAGCAGTACGCGTGCACCTGGAAGGTACTCTCTCCAAACCAGTCAGCGATCACTCAAGCTTCCATATGGCCTATCCGTGCGTATCATTATCTATATTTTACTTCTATCTCCTCTGTTCGTCCCTGTTTCCTCCACTAAATCAGCTCCTTCGCGCAACAAGACTGATGAGAAGCCAACGATTAGCGACATCTGTTGCCAGTTTATTCAACTATTAAGGGGAAGGAGAAAAGTGCTCCAAATTAATCAGCATCCCAAGTCATCAATCAATCAAAGTTTATTTTCGAGACAGATAGATGCCTCCTGGGTTGGCGCAGCCTGCAACGAACACGAACAGAAATTATAGCGTCTTTTTGCTGCAGATTAGCCTAATCCCTCACGCCGCGCCAAAGGGCATCTTAAAGCGTTTAAAACAGACGTGGGATCGCACTTTCTCCCGTCCGCTCTTTTAAAATAATGAAATTTTATAAAAGGGAATGCTTGCATGACCAGATCCTATGTAAAAAAAGTGAATGAATCTGTAAAACCTCTGCTCCAATATCTGTTCAGTGCTCATACAGCTGAAAAAAACGAACAACGGGCATTGTTATGGAAAAAACCAACATAGTTTGGCTATACCTTTTACTGACGCTTCATGGATCCCGTTGCAAAACTGAACAAGTACCTCGAAAACCTTTCCAGGTACCGCGCAGAGCAGTGTGCTAAATCGCTCCCTTTCCTCGAAGTAAGCCATTTTCCTTTCTTTCAAAACCCCTTGCCGACTGACATAAGCAGAAATTATTTCGCATTCAGCACTGCATTCGTTTCTGAAATCCCAACGGACGACAAAACTCAAACTCAAATTACATTCAGCGCTTAAACTGCGAAACTCTCGCAACTCTGCTAGGATTTGGAGCAGCTACTGTAAGTTCCGGCCGCTGCTGTGGCACGCAGCACTTGCTATCGAGTCGAGTTGAGTCTCGAGCGAAATCCCAACCTAATTTCCGGCTCGGATTCAAAGTTATGCTCCCCGGTGCTTCACCCAAACACCATCATTTCGCTTGCCTGGCTGTTTTGGAGAGCGCTGAACCAAGCTCTGCTGGGATCGGGGGATCCTTTCCCTGCCTTGATAAGTCAGGTTGGCAACCAAGAGAACAACCATCAATGGACGAAACAGACTTGATTAGGTTGCAGACATGAAAATGCGGAAACGCGGAGAAATTTGAAGAATTATTCGTGTCAAGTTCCACTGACATTAAAATGTGCTCCGCCATTTCCCGCATTTCACCACTGCGTCTTCAATGCCTCCCTGGACAATGACACTGAATCGAAATATCAAAATATAATTAGCAGCGTCGATGTCTCGAGGCCCGTAACGCACCGGAAACAAATCAAAGAGATATGTCATCGGTCATGCTGTTGCTGCATGAAAATCACCAGTGCCTCCTATACAGAATAAATAAAAATTAACACTTCAGATGTCTACCAGGTTTGATCGCAAGGTTTCAACTGGATTTTTTGCCATTCATTCGCAGGCAGCGCCTTCGAGGCTGTAATGTGAAGCGAAATGTGTGTTTGAATTGCGGCGTGCTCAGCGGAAGACAGCAACCTGTTGACCGCTTCTCGTGCCGGCGTTTGACCCGAAGGCGAAGGCGGGCTGCCTTGTTCGGAATTCCTGAATAATCGCGCCCGCCGCCAATGCGTTCGTTGCAACGTTCGCCAGGTCGCATACACGGTGTACCGGTTGCTTGCTTGCGTGGTTGAACGTGTTCTTGGCACAAGGTTTTGGTTCAGAACTAATTGACACTAGTTTTATGAAAGCCACACCCAGCATATCCAGAAAATTAACGTTTGGGCTGCAATTTTAAACGACTCAGACATCGGCCAGTTTTTTTTTATTGAAGGCGAACCTCAATGGACAACGGTACGTGCAGTTACTTCAGAGGAAGTGTTCCGAAGAGGGCACCACCAGATTATCGTCAATTATTGCATCCTTCAACATGGTGGCGCACCTGCCCACTTCAGTGTCTTCGCCCGAAACTACACCTTAATGAGCAACTTCCAGGAAGGTAGATTAGCCGTGTAGGGCCGATGTCGTGGCCTCCGAGGTCACCAGACCTGTCTCCATATGGGGACACCTGAAATCAAACGTGTACCTACATACCCTGCTCGTGCAAACAACTTAGAAGAATGGGTGGCCATTTTGAGGATCTCAAATGCCATCACGCCTGCCATGATCAGCAATGTATTACAAGAACGGGACCAGCATGTCCACGATTGTGTGCCTGCAGATGGAGCACATTTCGAGCGTCTGAAACACTGAATCGGGGAAGGGCGATTATTCCATCTAATGTGGTGCACCCAATACCTTATTGCATTGACAGTCTCATTGCCGAACTCATATCAGATTTTCGACCGAGTTATATTCCGCACTGGCAGTGACAAAAGCGAAAAACAATTTCATAAATGACCGGTAAATTCCTATTCGTTCTGTATAGATATCTATAGGAAGCACTGAAATAACACAGCAAGAAACGACAAAACTGCATCTTTTCCGACTTCTACGTCGTCCCTTCCCACACCATATGACTGCTGAAATTATTAGCGTGCACACTGTTTGGCGAAATTTTCTTTTGAGGCAGGACAGGCCAAACACCAAACTAAAGCTGTCAATGAAAGACGGGAGGGTAAAACAGTTTTCGGATAAAACTGCACAACAAATTTGTGCACATATCATTTCGCCCTGAAGTACGAACAATCTGTTCGGTCAAATCTTTCTTTCAGCTCTTCCGTCATCCACTCACAATCATTTGTTGTGCAAACCCCTGATGTCTATAACCCAGCCCAGAGTATCGCTCATTTTTTCGGTTTGGCCCGTTTTGCACAGTCGTTCTCTTGGAGCCATGTGTCCTTCTGAAATGTAAGACTTCGCACATGGCGTAAAACAATGCAAACCAACACGTTTGCGCCAGCACCATTTGTGGTGTTCAACATCAGTCAGAGAAACCAGCCTGACCTGTCCGAATAAAATCAGCCACCATTGTCAAATTTGAACATTTTTGTGACCTTTGGAAAACGTACAAGGGCGATTTCAGGAATATTTCGGGTTATTTATCCATTTTAACACATTTTAATTTTACTTCAAAATGAATAGCTTTTAGCTAAATTTTATCAAAAACAAAAAAGAATTGAAAATGATCTTCACGCCGTGGTTCAACTCATCACCGAACGGTGCATTGCGCTTGCGTACGTCCCAGCAGCTGCGTTCTGAATTCAGTTGGAAGTGCATAGATTCAACGGTGATCGCAGATAGAAAAATTTAGCCCGCTTTCTTCCTGCATCCTCTCCCCCCCCTCCCAACCAATAATTTTATTCGCTTTCATCGCCAGAAGTGCCAGCTTCCATTGTAATAATTGCCTCTCGACGAGCAGTCGCTTTCGTCCCCAAAAGGACCAAACAGGTGACAAAACCGTAACCTTTACTTCAGCCACATCCCAATTCGAAGTCACCATCCAAATGCAAAAAGTGCCGAAATCCCACTCCACAAAAAGTCTTTCAGCGTTCGAGGAGCCACGCCGTTCTGAATACGTTTTCGGGTAAACAGCAATTTGGATGCACAGTAAAATATTTCCGATAAACTCTTATCATCGCGGAAGAAAATGTATTCGGCGGAAAGCTGCTTTCCCTCGCTGTAAAAGGACAATAGAAATTTCTCGTGAGCAGGACCGTTGGAACCCTGTCCAGGAATGGAAGGGGAATACTTGGGGAACAGTTAAAATACTTGCACAGTGTGATTAGTTTCATATGAGAGTGAGTGCCTGGCGTTATGGACTGCCGTTCAGATTTTCAAAGCTATTTTTATTCTGTCGAAAGAGCAACTGTTGCGACTCACAACCCGATTTCTATCGCCCATGTGGACAGAAAAACTTGCCCTTAGCTCAGAAACGGATAACCGTACCCCAGAACAGGATATCAGACACAGCAGAACATCACATGGCCGAATTCTCCAAACAACTCGAAAAAATCATAGCCTGTTGGATGGGCCTGTCCTTCAGTCAACTTCGGCACTCTTTTGGTCATCCATTTGGGCCCAATTTCTCCCCTCCGCCGTCCCTAAATTTCAACGCCCATGTCTATCAGCAACCGGTTATGAAATTCCATCGATTTATCGATGGTCCAATATCGGTCTTGTGCTGGTTCATTTCAGATTATGTGGAATGTTTATACATGGCCTGATAACAATGCGGTGTTCTGTTTTCTGGACCCAAGGAAATGTGGCTCGATTCAAATATTTACCTATCTTATGGGCACACTCATTTCGGTGCGAAATTGGCTGTTTTGTGGCTGTTGATGAAAACGCTTCAGTTGAAAATTTGACAGTTTTTTTGCCGTCAGGTACGGGGTGTCACCAATAACAGCGCAAAGAAAACCATGCCCTGATGTTTCTGTGGTCACTCATGAGGTTAAAATGGATGTCGGGTGAAGTTTGAATACGTTTTTTCCACGATGACTTCCACGGCAATGAATCCAACTGTTGTGTCCTAAAAATGGAATCACACAGTTAGAAAATTTGGGGTTTTAAACGAAAATACCAAAACTAAAATATCGATTCTTTCAACTTGTCCCATGCACTACTCAGCCAGCCCCGGTCCACCCAAAATGTGAGGGTGGTCCAATGAGACATCAGTGTTTCTAAAGAAGCACCAATTTTGCTCATGTAAACAACATGAAATTTTAACGGATAAAACGCTATTTTTGCAGGAGAGGCGCCGCCTTGTGTGCGTAGAAGGTATCGTGACATGGACAACCGCTTGATTCAACTAAAACGAAATTGAAACAGGTTGCAATCACACCAATGAAATTTTTGGACGGCTTAAAATATTTTGCGACATTGGAATATACGTATATGTCATACCTTCTCGTTTTTTATTTTTTCTTAGAGGTGAGAATAATTACCACACCGACCAATAATACAATCCTTTTCAAATCCTTTTTCATTATTTTTTTTTTTCTTGATTTGATTATTGCCATAGCCGATATCAGTGTATCAGTTCTCTCCACGTTATTTTTATTAATGTTGCTCTGAAAATGTGGCTTTGTTGTTCACGTGCTATCTTGTCTTGATGATACTGATATTTGCATTTATATCGCGAATCTAAATAAGATACAACACAATTTCCAATTTCGTTCAGAAATGTGTAGGCCTACGTTTATATTATTTAGAATTGACACTGTTTCTTTAGGTTTTCCGTGGTGATTGTCCAAAGTTATTTGTCGAAAAAATTGCCCATGGAAAAAGAAAAGAACTTAGACACAACGGTCGTTGTTCAAGGGCACATTTTTTTTGTTCAACCTGCATTCATTTTTCGCAGTGTGTACTGCCTGCTCGTGCCTCAAATTAATTTATCAATCCAGAATTATGCCGGTCCAGAATTATACCAGTCCAGAATTATATCAGTCCAGAATTATACCAGTCCAGAAGTAGTCATACAGGAAGAGTCTCTTTTTGGAGACTAAAAAAAAAAGATGACCGGGATCAGCCCTAAGCAAAGTAATTTCGCATGGTTATTACATGGCAACTAGTAACACTGGATTTTAAGCAAAAATTTCGAAATTATGTGTCAATGATTCTGAATCGAACATCGCGCCATGGAACGACCAATAATAATTTTTCCTCCCCCATGATTTTTTGACGTAAAATTTCTGTGGCATTCGCCATGCGAAGATAGAAGCGAAAATCAAAAAGAATTCACCGTTATCGAAAATGCCCGGAAAATGGCTGATATTTTGCGGGTCTGCGAATTTCCACATGGTCCAGTTACTTAGGTAGACCCCAAGAAAAAGAGCTTTCTTCTAACAACAGTGCTACTGTGACGGTATAACCTACGAAGAAAAAATATTCCAAAAATAACCCATTTCAAACCCTTATACAAGCACATACAGACATACTTTTATAAGAATGAAAACGAGGTAGCTAAAAGTTGAATTTACGGAATATTAGGGCCCGAGGGAGGTTGGGAGAGTAGGAACGAGGTTTTACCATTCATGATGGCTGCAATATTTCGAGATGACATTGATGCAGGACATAAAGTTCGAGGAATTGGGTACGAGACAAAGCCTCCGCGACAACGAGTCTTGCCTGACTCTAGAACAGCATGGCCCCCAACCCGCCAAAACCGCCACACCGCTCCACGCGAAGAAACCGCAGCCAACCGCGGAACACGCAGCTGTTTTTTACGGTTATTGTATACAAATGGCTCATTGGGTTTTATCATTGCAAAATTCGTGTAGTGCATGCCTAAGAAAAGACCACGGAGCCGCAACGTAACGGTAAAGTTTTGCGAAAATAAATTTCAGACACAACGCCTTGATTACACAGGAGCATTAAAGTATTCCGAGACTCTTGAGGTGCGAAAAGTTGGGTTTCCCTGCATGCAGAGCTGCCTGTTGAAAGTTGGGCAGATTTGGGTTTCCCTGCAGAGCCACCTGTTGAAAGTTGGGCGGACATTTTTCACATTGTGTCGGAAAAAGTCGCGCTTGTGGCGCGCTGTCGTGCATTCTTCAGTGCATAGCGCACTTTACTTGTGGCAGTAACATGACTTTCTGGCGACTGTGAAAATCAGACAATCCTAAAAAGTGCCCAAAAATCTGCTTCAATAATTCATCTTTCACTTTCAGGAAAGAGTCATTTTGGGCGTTTTGAATTTTTTCAAGCTTGTGGGCAGTGCGGTTGTTGAAACTTTCCACGAAAATTTTCGACGGTTTTGTCTATGTGACTCAGGGGTCGATGTCAATACTGGCAAACAAACTGCCGTGCAGAATAAAACGTAGAACGTAAGAAATGATCCGGTGTAAACAAGGCTTTAGTCTTCCCAAAGCAGGCAACAGTCGTTGTTCGATGTACCGGAATAGGTTTAGCGCTTTGATCGTTGCCTCGTCTTCCCTTGCATTTAGCTGCAATTTGAGAAAGCAGTTTCTTACCTCTCTGCGGTGGTGATGGCCTGAGGTATGCCTGTTCGAAAAGCAAACTCTTTTCAGTCTTTAGCTGCTTCACTGTGATAATTTCTACAGATCTTGGACGGATAACTAGTGAGTCAAACGGACGGGTTTTGATGTCCACCGACATATTCAGCAGTGCTGACTGCTGTAGCTGCGGGTTCTTGCTGACAGTGACTTGCGAGACAGAGGCAGAGGCAGGTCGAAACCAGGGATCACATGCTGAAAATCCACTTCGATCGCTCGAAGTCGTCAAACCGCTTCAGATCAATCTGTTCAGGTCATTCTCTTTGGGTCAATCTCTTCAGGACAATCTCTTCAGGACAATCTCTTCAGGACAATCTCTTCAGAACAATCTCTTCAGAACAATCTCTTCAGATCAACCTCTTCAGATCAATCTCTTCAGGTCAATCTCTTCAGGTCAATCTCTTCAGGTCAATCTCTTCAGGTCAATCTCTTCAGGTCAATCTCTTCAGGTCAATCTCTTCAGGTCATTCTCTTGGGTCAATCTCTTCGGGACAATCTCTTCAGGACAATCTCTTCAGAACAATCTCTTCAGATCAACCTCTTCAGTCAATTCTTATCAATCTCTTCAGGTCAATCTCTTCAGGTCAAACTCTTCAATCAATCTCTCAGGTCAATCTCTTCAGGCAACTCTTCAATCACCTCTTCAGGTCATCTCTTTAGGTCAATCTCTTCAGGCAACTCTTCAGGACAATCTCTTCAAACAATCTCTTCAATCAACCTCTTCAGGTCAACCTCTTCAGGTCAATCTCTTCAGGTCAACTCTTCAGGTCAACCTTTCAGGTCAATCTTTTCAGGTCAACCTCTTCAGGTCAACTCTTCAGAAATCCCCAATCTCTTCAGGTCAAACTCTTCAGGTCAATCTCTCGGTCAATCTCTTCAGGCCCTTCAGGTCAACTCTTCAGGCCAATCCTCAGGTCAATCTCTTCAGGCAATCTCTTCAGGTCAACTTTCATCAATCTTCAGTCAAACTTTCAGGGAAATCTTCAGGCAATCTCTTCGTTCCCAGGTCCCTTTCCAACTCTTCAGTCAAACCCCTTCAAGGTTTCCAAAAATCTCTTCAAATAATCCTTCAAGTCAATCTTTTCAGATCAAACTCTTCAGCAAGTTCAAAAACACTTCTGCAAGTACATTGACACAATATCGCGTCCACCAATGGTTTGCCAGTACCAGCCTCGACATACTCCCAAAGAATCGTCACAGCTTCTTCCACAAGAAACGAAAGTTTGTCAAGTGTTGGAGAAATGGGTCGTGACAGAGAAATGGATTGCCAACCTGGTCTTTGTCAATAGGTACATTCCAAACAGTCCAAACGATAAACTGCAAACCTCCAAACATCGTGCAATGTCGGACTGGATTCCCACTGTTACGAACATCATCAATATTTGGCAAAGGAAAGAACTTGTTTCGCAGAATACATGCATTTTGTTTCAGTTCACGCTACACTCCAAATTGCCCCTAACTAGTTCTTGACATATGCAATACACATTGAATGACATGATACCGGTTGCAGCGCCGTTTGTTTCCAAGGGGCGCCAATTTTTGTATCCACTTCTTTACTTGTCGTAAAGCCGCGTCAGAATGTAGAGATTTTTTGCTCACACTTTTTGATCGTCTGTCCAAAATAGATCGTCACTTGCAACGATGTGCAAAGGAGAACATTGGAGCACTGACCATGGCCCGCGAAGGTATCTGCGAAGTGTGCTGAAAGCAGATGCATTGTTGGCGTGATTTTTGTTGAGGTGATTGTGTCTCTTTATGCTATACTGGGAGGAAGCGATCTGCACCATGCTAGGTACAGGTCACAGATCAGGTCGATTCGCTGATTCGATTCGATTCACCGATTCGCCTGCACGGTCAACCTCGAACATGCCACGTGAATGACTTCATTGCAGCCATCTTTCAGTGTCCTTGAGTTCTTCATTTTAACGGTTTTCGCTTTCTTTTATTTTGTGTCCTTTTCAAAAATTCTGATCAAACGTGGAAATAAATTGTTGGTGCAACGCGTTGTGCGTTTTCAGATGGGTAAATTGTTTTCAATTCAACAGCGGAAAGATGTTTTCCGATAACTTGTGCGTCCTGGAAGGACGCTCTAAACTTTCAACGAAATACCTGCAGACAAATGAGTGCCAAAATGCCAATAAAAAACAAGTGGGTTGGTTTTTCGCGGCCGATCAGTTGCGACGAGCGAACTCCCACTCGTAGCAGTTGACAATGTACACTTCCCCCTTTCTCAAGAAAGCAGCCAGTGTACGGACAATGCCTCAAAGGATAAAAGTGCCAAATGGCTTAGTGTTTTATGCCTGTGCATACCTGATGCCTATTTTCACTGTGCCAAGGATATGAACCATAGTATTTTTATCATGTGTTTTTTCTAGATAAACAGGCCATTAAATGGACGTGTCAGTGCAGAAACAGCGAAGTGAACTGCAGCAGATTCAGTGGTCTCCGTGAATCCGGTTGTGTGGTTTTGCCGCAGATTAAGAAACAGCGAGACATTGTGAAACTGAAAAAGTCTATTTTCAGTATTTTCAGCGAGATGCCATCCGGAGTTCAATAAGTTCAGAATTGTGGGACACCGTGTACGTATGAGACGTCAGCCGAATCAGGCAGCAAATGATGACCCCTGCCGAGCTCAGTTTGTTTTGCAGCTTTTAGGCCTCCTGAATCTCCGTCTTTGATCCATTCCCATTCGTTCTATCCTCAATTTGCTGTTGCCTTTTTTCGTTTCCTTCCCTTGTTGAATAATTCAGTACGGGTGAGAATTGTTCCCCGTCTGGCTAGCAGAGCCACGTTCCACGAAGCATGAGATTCGGTACTCATAAATGCAGGTTCTGCTATCCGCCAAGCGAAAAGGAGCATCCGTTTCCGGCCAAAAGAATGTTTTCAGGTGTGTGGAATTATTTCCCCATTCTCTCAAGTGAAGGGTTCGCCAATGTTCGTCGATTTCCAACAAGTCCCACATTGCAGGGCAGAAGGAGAAACAAATCGCCGTGTTTGCCC
>JASGXE010012986.1:0-12612 GCA_030068105.1 Sinentomon sp. SZTP_YWyxl
ATTTTTTAATATAAGGCACACTTCAGGTGAAAATATGAAATCCAAACTTGTGACTGCAATCTTACAAATCTCGTTTCTTGAAGCACGTGCACCACGAATGGGTTTATCAACATTTACCATTTTTGGTGAGATTAGCGAGCCTTATCCATTCGTAGATGAAGCAGGCACACGACCGGTTTTGCTTTCGAGGGCTTCTTTAGGTGCAGATAAAAACAACAGCAATGAAAGACGATCACATGATTAAGATGAAACAAGCTAAAATGGGTGCTGGAGAAGAAGGCACCATTGGCAAGTGAAAGCCAGCTGAGGCTGTTGGAAGGCATATCATTGATGAAGACATATCATATCACTGATCTTGATAATCGAATCCTAAAGATAATTTTGACAACCAGACTGGATATTTGCCATCAAATTGTCTTCCAACAGTCACCCTCAGTTGGCTTTCACCCGCCAATGGTGCCTTCTTCTCCAGCACCCATTTTAGCTTGTTTCATCTTCATCATGTGATCGTCTTTCATCACTGTTGTTTTTATCTGCACCTAAAGAAGCCCTCCGAGCGAAGGCGAAACCGGTGTGCCCGCTTCATCTACGAATGGATACGGCTTGCAAATCTCACCAAAAATGGTAAATGTTGATCTCGTTTCTCGCGAACCCAGTGTCTATCCGTGTGAAAATGACGGACAGGCTCTGCCATTCTGAAGCCACATTATACCTAGAAGATGCAGACGGGACGACCAAGCAGCACCGCAACACATCCAATGTTGCGCATCACAGTGCAACGGTGGAGATAGCGGCATCGCAACGGAGGCTGCAGCGACACAAGCAACACAGCAGTAAAGACCAGTGAAGAGGACCCAGAGACGGATGAGGGAGAAAATTACTTTGGCATGAATGGACAACTTTTTAAAATGTTTTCTTGTTTAAAAGCTCCTGAATGTCTCCCCACCAAAAAAATCATGAGGTTCTGCGGCAGCCAAATTTGGCTCTGCTGCCACATTAGATGCAGAAACAAGGAACAACAAATTAAATTGTTGCAAAATCTTGCCCAAAGGTCGGTCAGAAAGGGGATGAGCATGTCAAGCACAACTCCCTCCTTCTCCGTTCATTTATCTAAGACACAGTTTTATCTCTCAATCAATTTACGAGGGTTGTTGAATAAGCTTCTGCCTTGGCACAGAAACTCTTGTTTTTCTAGAGTTTTTATCCCACTGCATTAAAATCTGATCAATTTGGAAGTTATCAGGTGATTTCTGGATCAGTCCGATGCAAATTAATACTTTTATAGCAATTTGAAAAAAAGTACCAGAGCAAAATTGAACAAACTGAACAATTGATGAAAGGACCTGTTCACCAAAACACAAAATCCAAAAGACCCAGTGTGCAAAGCCCGTGTCCCGATTGCTTGCTGACTGTACCGTTGGCGTAAACCTCCCTACACACAGAAAATTGACATTTTTGCCTCGTATCAGTCGGCTCAACGAATCCTGTGTTCCTGTGGAAAAGTTCCATTTCTCAGTTACTCTCATTGTTCAATTTTGAGGTCCTCTCATGTTTATTGCGATGAACTGAAGACTTTAATGTGGATTGATCGAGAAATCACTCGATAACTTCCAAACAGATCAGATATTTTTCCCATGGGAGAAAATCTCCAAAAAAACAAGAATTTCATTTCAAAGGCAGAAACTTGTACAACAACCCGTGTATCTCGAAATCTTTCGGTTATCGGTAGTATCTATCGTAGATATCCTTGCTGACCAAGCACACCAAGAATGACACCCATAAAGAATGAGGCCCCTTCTTCGAGTTCAATTGTTCATTTACGCTAGGTTATGATACCAAACGAAATGCTGCTACGATATACAAGGTGTCCCAAAAATATTTTGCAAAAGATTGTGAAGCTGTTCTTGATGGCAAAACAAAGCGAAATTAACCAGTAAAACATTTGCTCCGGGACCCCATTTCCGTGTAATGCCCCAACCAAAGTCCCCAAAATGGACCCATTTGGGGTATTCATGCGGGAAGGTCAGGTTTCACCATGGAAGGTAAGATTTCACCGATATTTTCAGGACAAGTTCTACAGAGCATGCATAATATAAAATGAAAAAAAAATAGGAAGTGGGGGCCCGCAGCAAATTTTTTTACTCTGATTTGATTCGTTTTGCCATCGCCATCAGGAACATCTCCACGAATTTTGGCGAAATGTCTTTTGGACACTCTATTGAGTTGGAAATCTCAGAAAAAGACAAGTTCGGAATAACAACAATGCATGGAAACCTGAAAAAGCATACGGAAATCAATTGCAAAAATCCATTCATTCATCAGCAGGTTTCGATGCAAAAATTACAAAATCCAGTTGGCAAATGAAATTTATGCCCACCCACTCTCATGACCGGCTGAAACAATATTGACAATGTCGGCTAACTGACGCCCTCATAATTGCACGAGTGTGTTTAGGGGGGGGGGGGAAACCTTCGGATTGTCAAAAATCATTGAAAATGGTATTGGGGTTTTTGGTGATCTTATGCACAAAACTTTCCTGATTCCAGTGGTGCAATCCATTTTCTGAAATTCCACATGGTTTAGAAGTTGCGGACTAAAATGCGAAGGCGCTTGAATGAATTTTTACGCTATCGCGCAATCTCACGGTAAATTACGTCTTTCAGAAAAATGATCATTACACAGAAAGGAAGCAAATTAGACAAAATTTGATCATTCTAGGCGAATCAGGAGTGTTTTTATGTAAGTATGCCAAATTTCAACCTTCCAAGTAGCTCACTGAGATATGGGACAAAAAAGTTCGACGATGCCGAAATAGGTTTTTCGAAGTTGAAATGAAAAAATCAACTCTTCGCAAATCTTCAATTTACTCGGAACTCCAATTTTTCATGTTCGGCAAACTTTCGAATGCAAAATCTCAGCTTGGGAACTACATAGAAGGTTAAAAATTGGCATACTTATGTAAAAAAAGTATTCTGAATTGGCTAGAATGGTCAAAATCCGACTATCTTGTGGTGTTTCCATGATACAAGTGTATTTTCAAATTATGGCAGTAAAAATTTACCGCTTTTTGATGCGATGAACATTTATTTGATTCTGGTGCAAAAGTGAAGTTAGGCGTAAGGTTGCTGACCTTTCTAGCCTAATTCTAGATCAATTTTGGTGACTTTGGTGCAAACTAGAGGTCTCTAGCTCTAATGGTTTAGGCGCTGCAGCGATCAAAAGTTTAGTTTACTTTTTGCGTATAAATTGGCTAAACAAATGACACTAGGGGTGTGAAAGTTTGCACATCTTAGTTAAAGTGACCCCAATATGTGTGCAAAGTTTGAACAAAATCGGTTGAAGAATAAAAAATTTTTGCGCGAAGGTTTCCCCCCCTTAAAGTTGCTGATGAATTCCAAATAAGTATTGTTCGCACTCAGAAATTCAACCAGTGTCAAGGCAACATTGAGCAAAACCAGTATCTTTGGCAGACAACTGTTGGGTTACAATGATAATAAAATTTGTCAAAATTTGGAAAAAAATAATTATGATAAAAAAGGTGCGTTGTTTGACACAAGAATGCAACTGCATTGTTTGTAATTCACTTTCCTTGCCGAAACAGTTATTCTAGATAGAAATCCGGCGCAACGGAAATTAAAGTTCTTGAGAATGGCATAAGGAAGTGCAGAAACTTGGAGGGTTTTTCAATTTGACATCGCTCATTACCTGGCAAGTTTGATGATTTCCACTCACCACATTGTTGGATTGAATCTGGTTCACATTGCAAGATGATCGCGGTCCCATATTCAGAGCCGACTGGTCAAAAGTTGTGTTGTGGCGGCTGCTGGCCTTCATTGTATTCTAATGGCACAGGGAGATACTGGAATACAATGCGGACCTGCAGCAACCACCCCTCAACTTTCGGCCAGTCGAAGCCGGGACCGCGATCGCAACGTCAGTCAGATTCAATCCATGCGGAATGTGGAAATAGTTAAATTTACCGGGTAATGAGCGATGCCAAATTAAAGTTTTTATAACTCGGTAAAGAGACAGGAGAACACATTATTTTCCCAATTTAATGCCCGCTGCTCACTGATCTCTTAAATTTTGGAACCACTATTGTAATGGAAGAAAAGGAGCCAAGTATAGCGTTGGCAAGCTGTTTTCAGGTGGCAGCTTTTTTTTTCTTTTTATTTTGCAGCACGACACCTGGATACAATAAACGCCGGTTCTTGCCACTTGGTGGCAAATGCAACATGCTGAGCAATTTCAGTGCAAATCCCCAAGAGAATTGACTTGTCGACCCATGGTCAATGCCACCTTTCGATGTGCGTCATGAGATTAAACTTCCTCGTAGCTTTGAAATCACAGTGAGCACATGAAAATGGCTTCTCTCCTGTATGGATTAATGCATGAACAGGAATGTTGCATTCTTTTGTGGTTTTAAAATCACACACGTCACAGTAAAAATATCGTCGCGAATGCTTCCGCATATGCTCCTCGAGTCCAGCACCCCACCTGCACTTGTAGTCGCATAATGAGCAAGTAAGGGGCTTTTCTCCAGTATGTTTCTGCACATGCTTGACAAGAGTAGCTTTATATGGGAACTTTGCTTCACAAAGTGAGCACTGAAACAGTTTTTTTGGAGAGTTCTCCGTCGGATTGGCGCTGATGGACGATGACGGCACATTGTGGAAAACTTTTTCGTTATGGACCCTCTGAATGTGCGAATCAAGATTACATTTGCGTAGAGATTTGTAGCTGCATACAGGGCATGAGTACTTCTTCTGCTTGGTATGGATTAAAATATGCCGCTTTAAGCCTTCCTTGTCGAATGTTTGGAACTTACAGTCCTGGCAATGTAATACTTGCCCAGTGTGTTTTCTGGAGTGACGCCTAAGATGAAAGCGTGTTCTGAATTTCTTTCCACAAACATCACATTGGAAAGACATTTGCGTTTTGTGGGTCTGCTTGTGTTGAATCAAACCAAAATTCGTCGAGCTCCTATATTCGCATACAGTGCATGCATGTGGCTTGTCACCTGTATGAATCTTTTCATGTACAATAAGACGGCTTGTGTCCGGCGTCTGGTAACCGCAGTAGGAGCACATCAGCAAATCACCCATATGCCAGCGTTCGTGTTTCACGATATCCTTCCTCAACCTGCACTTATAATCACATTTCAAACAGAAATAACGGTACTCGTTGTTGTGAATCATCATGTGTCTTTTCAAGTTCGATTTGGTGCTGAACTTGTCGTTGCATACTTTACACCTGATAGCTTCTGAATCACACGGTTGATTGTGAGGCTTGTTCTTCTCCAAGAAAAAGGTCATGGCGTGCTTACTTGCACCCTCGACTGCTTTTGCATTAACCTCAACATTTTGGCAAGCTGAAGCTGCAAACATAAGGAACACATCCTGTATGGAAACCAATGTTTGTTTCAAGAGAAGATTTTTTGTCAGCAAAAAGGTCACTTTTGCAACAGATTGCAACGTTGTTCACAAAGTTATCAAAGATAAGTTAAACAATAAGAGTGTAACATTGTTATCAAGATCACCAAACTTCAAAATTTCCCACCTCAACACTTGGGATTGCACTCAAAATATATTTAGTCTGCCACATTTCTGGAAGGTCAAACTTGCCAGAGCATCTTCCCTGTAAACATGTCCGAGTGATTCAAAAAAAGTTAAAAGCAGCTCAAGTCAAGGCTGCAAAAGCCAACGGAACAAAGGAGACATGCCTGTTCATTATCTTTCTTTAAATGGATTGCCCAGAATATTTTCAAATATTTGCCAATTTGGCGATTTATCCACCACACTGCACCTTTCTCAGAAAACGTTCGTTACTCCTATGTAAAATGTTGCAGATTTTTTGGCTGGGTTAGGTCCTTCAAAATGATAAAATGCATTTTGAAAAGCAATACTCGTTCTGAAGTTAACTATTCATTACGAAGATATTGAGAAGACACCATTCGATAGATAAGACATCACTCCGATGTCTTTTCTTAAAGCAAAAGTCGAACCATTTGCAAAGAACTTTTTAGGAAGTTCCCGATGAGGGTGCAGGTTATTGGTGCTTCAACACCATTGAGCATGAGAAAGAAAAATAGCGATGTGGATGTGGTAAACGAAAACTATGCCCAAATCAGAATATCAAAAATGATGTTTAAGCAAAAACAATTGCACATTATTTGTCGGGTGTTTAGCAACATCAATGGATTTCAACAGAAACCAATTCGATAGATTGTCGGTTTCATGAAACATGGACTGCAGCAATTGTGCACGACATGTTTGGTGCACGAACATGTCATGTTTAGAATTGCATGCTATGCACAGGAGAAAAATAGCAAAGTTGTGCAAGTTTGGTCTGTAACTTGGACTGCAGCAATTGTGCACATGTTTGGTGCACAAACGTGTCATGTTAAGAATTGCATGCTATGCACAGAAGAAAAATAGCAAAGTTGTGCAAGTTTGGTCTGTAAGAACTCGAATGGTGGCCATTGCTTTTGGAAACAAATTTCCGTAATTACTCGCTCACGACTTCCATCCCACATCACCACTACCGGCTTTTACAGTAAACACGTCAATATCCTGAAATCGTTCGGAAAAATTGAACCAACTATGATGACAAATCCTTTGCTAGATAAAATTTCGCAACTCTCAAAGAAATGAGGTCATATCTGATGTTAGTTCACCCCGAACAATGGCCTTGGGCAGCAAATATGCATAATTTATGCTTCTAATGTTTAATGACTCGCACACACAGGAGAACTGCTTACCAGAATGCTTATGCTCATCATGCTTCTTCAGATCGTTACGCCTGTAGCACCTGAAGTCACATTTCATACAGAAATGGCGGTAATCCTCCCCAAGATGAATCACCACGTGGAACCTCAACTGCTTTTTATCACTGTACTTTGCACCGCAGTGGGCGCATGTGAACACATCTGGATAACATTGTTGGCATTTCAGCTGATATGACTCATTGTGAATATGACAACGCAGTTCAACATTCTGGGTACAATTATCTCCGAAGTCGATCGATAAAGAATCATGTTTACGATACTTCAACAAATGTTGTAAGCCAATACCTTTGCTTTGTCCACTAGGATTACTCCCAACTGAAACAACAAAAAAGCAAAAATGAGTTCAACATTCTGGGTACAATTCTCCGGGGAGTGGATTGATACAAATTCATGTTTACGATACTTAGTCAAATGTTGTGAGCCAATAACTTTGCTTTGTCCACCAGGATTATTTCCAACTGAATCAACAAAAAGCAAAAATCCGGATGACACAGGAAGTGTGCAAGCATCTTTTGGCAGTTTTTCAACCGTTGAAATAAAAATTTCACTCATCAAACACTCTCAAAATCACATTGACCCTCCATTAAACAACAGAATATCATGTTATGTTGCATTTTGGTCCATTCTTGATCCTCAAAACGTGAAAGATGTCTCAAAAATCCTTAAAAAAAATTTAAGTGGGGAGACAGTAAAATTTTGTACTGCGATGTTTTTGGGAAGTCGCATATTTTCATGCCCCACTCCAAAAGTTTTCACGGCCAAAACATATTGAAACGTGGAAAATAAACCACAAAAAGATTGTTCCCTTGCATTTGCAAGCAGACACAAGCTGACAGGGCAACCTTAAGGCCCTGTTCCCATCTGCGCATGATTCGGTGCTGTGCCGCTTGCAGTGACCTTCGGCACAGCACGAAACCTTGCAGAAACGTGCTGGAGCTTGCTGCTACCGTGCAGAACCATGCCAAAAAACAGCAAAGGTGCGAATGCTTTGTGCCGGCGAACAGCACGCTGCAAGGATCAAACATCTGTTTTTGCCTCAATGTAATGAATTTGTTCACATGTGCATATGCTTTTGATTCTGAGCCAGAAACAAGGAGCAACCTACAGGAGATTCAAGCCTGGAGAACGAAGCAATTACTGAAAAGGGGAAAGGAAATGATGTTGTAACGGGAACGGGGTTGGGAGATGGGGTTGAGCGGGGTTGATGCTAACGTTGAACGGGGTTGAGATGGGAACGGGGCCTTTCCGAAAAATTTGCGTCCCTGCACGAATTTCACTCATTTTACAGTGTTCAAATCACGAAAAATCTGACGAAGCCCTGAATCCATAAAGAATTTAAGCCCTATTCGTATGTCTTGCATTCAGTGTTCAGTGATTCTTTTAAAGGTTGGGCACAACTGCCAGAAAATTATCCTGCCACCCCAAGGAATCAAACTTGTCCGGTGACAAAATGAGCTCTGACTCCCCATTTCAGAGATATGGCCCCCTCAAGTTCCCCAAAAAGAGCTCGTTTTAGGTGCCTGCTGCGGCGGTTGATTTTTGTCAAATAACTCTCTCTCTTGAGAGCTTGTTCTCCAGTGAGTGAAGCTGCCAAAATGGGCATTCCCATTGGGTTGGAAAAAATTAAAAAAAAAAAAAAAAAAAAAATTCCAAGAACACCAAGCACCTTGGTCACATCAGCTGTGGTTCTAGATTCAAGAACAACAGCTGATGTGACCAAAGTACTGGGTGTCCTTTTCATTTTTATTTTTGAATTTTTTATTTGAAACCATTGGCAAGCATCATTACTGGAGCTAAGCATGCCCTAACCTAACCCTTTCTCAATAACAATTGCCATTCTAGCATGTCATGTATATTGCTCAAGAGGACCAAAGAACGGCATGTTCAAATGCATGTGGGCCTACCCACATTTTACACGTGACTGGTGCACGCAGACAAGTGGTTCTATCTCGTCGGTGCAATTTTCAAATTTTTGTGCTGGCTTTGCTCTTCCAAGCATTTTGCACACTTGCTTGAAAAGGAAAAGAATGTTGCAAAAGAAATGTGCAAATTTTGAAGAAAGCAAAATTGCAAAATTGCTCTTCAAGATATTTTCAGCATTTGGGATAACAAAGATATCGACTGTCGCTTTGTGAGAGGCACAACTGTCCGACAAAATCATTGTTCGAGTACCTGTTTGTGGTCTTGACTGCACTTAACGATCTCAAGATTTTGCTGCAAGCATGTCCTCAAACCAATAAAGGCATGCCAACTACACGGATGTTCAGTAAAAATGTAATGGGAAAAAATGTAACGGGAAAGAAAGATATTGGAAAAATGCTACAAGAAAAAATGTTGCGGGAAAAAAGATACTCTGGGAAAATATGACACGGGAAAAAAGATACCGAGATGACAAGATACGGGAAAAAATGTCACGGGAAATAACGAACGGGAAAATATACGGAACAAGGCGGCATCCACTGCATCCCGGGAAAAAGGAATTTGGGACGAGCCAAATTATATCCGTTCTTTTCTTTTGCTTTTTCTCGGTTGGTTAAGCTTTATTTTAGGTTGGAGTATAGGTCAAGATCAAGACAATAGGTTGGGCTTTTTGTTATTACATTTTTCTTCTTTGACTTCCCCAAATGATCGAACCTAGCCTATACCAACCTAACCAATTTGAGTTAACGACCAAACCTGACATTATAGCTAATCAACCAAACATAACCTAACCTATTATTTGATAATAATTATTAAAGACAAATATACTGCCGCAAATGAAATGGCGACGGGAAGGACAAGCACATGCTCAATGCAAAAAAGGAAAACTTATCTATACACTCCCAAAAAATCACTCCAATTGAGTGATATAAAACACTAAAAAATGAAGTGTTTTTGTGTCCTTTTGCGGAAAGAGTTGACCATGTGGAACCAAATCAAACGCTTTTTGGAAATCGAGAAATTTGGCGTGTGTGCTTGGTCCCCTGTCCATGTTCCTAGCAATTTCATCAACCAAGAGAAGAACCTGCGTTTCGCATGACATTTTCGCCCGGAAGCAGAATCGATTTGGATGAAGGATGTTCTTGTTGTGTTGGAATTTGCGAATTGAAGCTGCAAGGATCTGCTCAAAGATCTTGGAAAAAATACATATCAGAGAAATGAGGCGATAACTATCTGATCGATTTGCAGGCATGTCTTTCTTTTTAATGGGAATCACAAGAGCTCATTTCCAGTCCGCAGGCATTTCCCCAGATGCAAAAATTTGTGAAAATAAGGGTATTTCACACCTATACCAACCTAGGCTAACAATCCAATCAAAATCAGATCTGACATGGTCTGACAATCCCAATCTAATCTATCCCAACCTGATCTAACCTGAACAACCTACCTTTATCCTAACCAAACCCCGAATCTCACCAAAGACTACCCACCATACATTTTGCGTAACGCCCTGTACACAAACATTTTGCTGTTCAAATTTGGGAGATGTGTATTTCCAGCTGGTATCCATCTAATTTTGAAATAATTCCTCAATCAAAAAAGCATCAATAATTAACGGTCCGGAATCCAGTGAGCACCTTCAATACGTCTTGTTCTCCCGATAAATGGAGTATGTGTCACCTGCTCGGGATCCATTCCTCGCAACGAATTTCCAGTTTGGAAACTATTCAGCGCCGTGCAGCTTGTTTTGTTGTGGGGATGCTGGCGTATAGAAGCAGTGTCTCTGAAATAACGTTGTCCCTCGGCTGGAAATCACTTGCATGTCGGAGGAAGCTGCCTAGACTTATTGCATTATTCCATGTTGTGTCAAACGTTGGTGGGTGGGGAGATCTTTTAGCTCACGTGAACCTTCCTCATCAGGGCGCGATTTGTAGGGGGGGTACGGGGGGTATTACCCCCCCAGTTGAAAAATATTTCACCCAAAATTGAGATGTTTTGTGCATAAATATGGGTATTTTGCCCTAAAAATTGAGGTTTACCCCCCAGTTAACTTTCAACAAATCGGTCACTGTTCCTCATTATTATTCCCGTCATATTCATCCTTATAAGATCAAATGCTTGAGTTTTTGAAAAGGATGTTGGGAAATATTCCTTATTGGCCAGGTCGATAAATGAGTGGAATCAGCTGCATGGGTCTACATTTGATCTCCCCTGAGCCTAGCTATCTTCCAGAATCGTCTTGCAAGCCAAATTTCTTGATGTTGCCTTGTCTCTCTTTGTTTTGTTGTAATCGTGTATTTTTTGTCATTGTCATTAATTTGTCATTGTATTATTAAATTTGATAAAGGGGAAACCCTCAAAATAAAGTCAATCGACTAATCAGTCAGTCAGTCAGTCGGTCGGTTGGACTGACGGTCGGTCAGTCTGATGGTCGGTCGGGCTGACGGTCGGTCGGGTTGACGGTCGGTCGTGATGACGGTCGGACTGTCGGTCGGTCGGTCATTGTTATTATAATTATTGATAATCCTAATGCTCTTTCAGTTGTTACCAACACGAAGCATACCGCCGTGGTCACCAACTTTTTTATTAAACTCCAATTGCTTTTAGATGGCATATCAGGTAATCATCTGCCAGCATCTGGTAAATGTAGGTACCTATGGTGACATGGAAGTTTTTGTATTTTTGAATTCATTTAAAGATCACCCGCTATCCATTATGCAAACTCTGTGAAATTTGTTTTTCCAGTAGCCTACGATTTTGGTATTTCCTCGTGTAACGAAGAACTGGAAAAAAACGGAAATTCAAGAACTGGAAAAAAATGCTGCGCAACAGCACAACAATCGCATATCAAAATGCAACGGGAACTCAAAGTAGGACACTGGAAAATTCTCCATTTCTCGGATATTTCCATTATGCGCGAATCCATTCGGTGGGAACATTTTTTGAGGTTCTAAACAATGCGATTCTCGGCTTTTATTCTGTCGAAAAAAGTCGAGAAACTGCACTTCTGGGGCGACTGATATAAAATTCTGAAAAAATGCAACTTTGGGAGTTATATCTTCGTTCAGTGAGGCCAAGTGGATTGCGGTCGGAAATTTTGACTTTTCAATTTATGATTGCCTCCCACGCGTGTTCGAATAAAGGTTCCACTCATGCATTTGCCCCATTGGCATAGACTTTGCATGTTGCCTTGTGTGCGAATTTTTGGTTTATGTTTTGCACTAATTTAAGGGGAGGGGTACCTTCGGCAAAGTTGTTTTTTGCAATAAAAGTCCATTTTGTTTTTTGTACCTATCTTAAAGGCTGAAATCTCTTCTTTCAGAATTTTCAACCATTTGACTTTGTCTCAATTAGTTTTGGAACAGCATCGCATTTTCCGAGGTCATTTTACCGGAAATATATGCCTGGCGCTGAATAGTTTTTTTTTCAATATTTTTACCCAATTGGGCAATTGCTTGCCAAATTAGGCAAAAAATGTGTTTTCTGAGGTTACCCGCTGATTCTCCACATTTTTTACATAGGCATGTCAATTTTCAACTTTCTCCTATTTGCTACAATGAAGTTATGACCACCGAAAAACCATTACGAAATGCAAATCAGTCTTTATTTTACCTGAAACTTCAATCGCGTTTTCTCGCATTTGCATTTTTTTGCAACCGAAAAACTTTTTGAAGTGAGATCTCAGGAACTGTGCATGCTGGAAAGATGAAAATTGGTGCACCTATGTAAAAAAGTCTGAAAATCCGGCTGATGAAGCCGGAATTTTGATTTTCTTGTTAGAAGAATTTTTATGACCATGTTAATACAAAAAATGACTCGGAAAACGACAAAATTTACCGCGCATTGACTTAAAAGCAGATATGACAATGACCTAAATTGAAATTCCCTTATCAGATTTTGAATTT
>JASGXE010012987.1:0-12988 GCA_030068105.1 Sinentomon sp. SZTP_YWyxl
GCATGAAAACCCTTTTGCTTACAAATTTCTGTGAAGCAAAAAGGAAATAGGCCATTTTACTGCGAAACATTTTTCGTCTCATCATCTTTTTTGCGAATATTTTCTGCAATAGAATATCTTCTTTACCATTGGAAAGTTTGGTAAACTGTGATTTTCTGGAGCAACCCACATTTTTGTTGCGGGACAGGGAAAGCTTTTCGCATTAGACAACTGAAGACATCCCAAAAATCAGAATATTTATTACTGCGTGAAAACGAGCCATAAAAGGAGGGGGCCACATGAGGGCGTGCGGTAAAATGCCTGTCCTGCCACAATCTACACTGCAAATAAATCAGTGTTAAATTTCCACCAGAAGTGCCAAGGGGACTCTAAGATAGTGACAGTTTTCGGCTCATGGTGGTTACAATCCCACCAAACGGTGGCGGGTTTGAGGATGTACAGCGGCGAGAAAATTAATTGTACCACATATGATGGGTTTTCTCTCTCGAATTTTCAGGGAAAATCTAGATCCCATCAAAATTCGCATTGCAGCAATGATTTGATGCATATTTCCGCGCAACAAAATCCGAATTCTTGATTCTGAAATCAACACAACTCTCTATATTTTCTTTGAAAGATCGAAAAAACGGCATGTACTTGCGGCACGAGTAATTTTCTCGCTACTGTACCTATACTGGATTGGATTGGTGGTAGTTTTTCAAACAGTTAAATGTTAACAGATGCAAGCTTAGCGGCAATATTGCCACGATTATATCACGAAAAACTGCCACTGTTATTGTAGCCTTTTTTGCTACTTCTTGTGGAATTTGCCATCATTTTTTTTGTGTGTAAGAACAGTGTATATGAAGTCATTTTTCAAGCAGCTTTTTCATTTTTAACGAGACGATATTTTCAAATTTCGTTGGTTGCACTGGCAGACCAAGCCCCATAATAACACCTCCTTGCGCAAACACATTATCGCATCCCTACTAGCGTCGCGACACAAATTCTGAACCGCTTATACGGTATTAGGTGTAGGAGCTGTGAAAAAAAGACATGGGCTAAACCTTCCCTTGCCTCCTTATTTCCTTGGACCAATATTGCCACTGGCGATGCTAGCTGTTTCCCATTTAAGCGAACATGGCCTTTCCCGTATACCTATATCTACTCGTACTATCCAGGCGACAGCATTACGTTGCATTGAAGAAATATACAGCACCTCAGGGTGTTTATAATGCCGAACGTGGATGCTCTATGGCACGCGATGTAACTGCATAAGGCATGGCGTGGCGCAGAGTAATAATGACACAGGGTCGCCTGTGTTGTGTCCGGGGGGTCGGTGTGGAAAAAGCACGCACTAGCGTCTCTATATACAGCACGCTAGATTGGTTTCATTGTCAGTTTCCGGCGTCGTCCGGTTGGTCGAAATTGTCAACAGCCAACTGCTGAGCTGGCTTCAGTCAGCTCCGGCACTGGATGAGCAAGGACGCAGCAAGAGCTGAGGCGAAAAAAAGGCGGGGTGACTGAAAAATCTGTAGCAGGAAGAACGGCCATGAGTTGGCATTTTGAAACGATTTTTTCTTTTGGTTTCAGGAAATTTCGGACAATGGTGGAGGTATTTTCGCATAGGTACGTCTTTCAGTGGAGAAATCAACGGTAACTCCGGGCTGTGAGATGAAACTTTGCCATTGAAATTTGGGGAAATGGCGAGAATTTACTTCGCATTCGGTCCACTGTTGCTGATCTATTAGACTGGCACCAGAGCATAGGTTGACAACTTGACAAGCGGGATAGCTGCAATTAGGAATGTGACGAAAGGTAATGCGCAAAACGCGACCATACTGAATTGACTTCTACAAAGTCAGGTCATGGTCGGAAAGCATAAATTTCATATTTATGGTTTCTGTGGAAACCGCAGCCGAAATGGTACCTTATCAGAACATGATTTTGTTATGGAAAGAACAGCAAGAGTATTCTTTTTCCAATACTTGTACCAACATTCACCTTCCAAACCGATAGACCCTTGAGCAAGAAAAAACCCTGTCCTAAACATTTCTTTACATACGAAAGGTTGTTCAATAATTTCTGAGAATTGCATATTTCGAGCTGATTGATTTCAAATCTCTTCTCATGGATTCGCTGGTGTGGTCTTTCGAAATATCACCTGAAACATTCGGGCTTGATAACTTATTTGGTTCTGTCAAAATCGTCAATTTCATGCAGGATTTCGACATGCTTTTTTGCTGCGTGTGGGTAAACTTGAGTTGCTATGGCATGAAAAACAACAAAGTGGGTGAATTCTTCATGTGAAAACAAACACATGGCATGCACGCCCGAGAGCATTTCAGATGGGCCTTTCGTTTGGAGACACATATGAAGCATATCAATTGCTCCGTAACATATGCATCACTTGCGGATACCCCAAATTTCAAAGGCACGCCAAAAGAAAATTCCATTGGATCGGAATTGTGTGCTTTTGGACAAATTTCAGCCGGCCGCTCTGTTTTTGTAAAACGTGGTCAGAGGGTTTCTAGGCCCAAAAAACCTTCAAGAGGTCACCAGATTCACCGAATTTTCTTTGAATTTTATTCACATGGAAGAAACCTCAAAGACGATTATGCAAAATTGTTAATTTTTTCGAAACCAGAAAAGCTATGAAGCCCATTTTTAGACTTTAGACAATCTTTCAAAAGCTTCTCAAACACAAGAATAGATATTCAGAATTGATCCGCTCAAGATAATGATAATCTCACTAATTATAGAACAGCTTCGTATATTGGAAAACCTTAACACTTGTCGGCATGTAGAATATGAAGTTGAGCATGAACGTGGAAGATTCCAAAACCCAAGATACTTAGAAGATTCCAAAACCCAAGATATTTACAAGCCTCTGAAGGTACCTATATTGACAGCCATGGAATTTGTTTCCCACCAATCCAAGTGACCGACCACTCACTAGGAACCTTATTCATGCACCTATACAAATCATGTCAAAGCAGGAGAGTTGATCTGAATTCTCTGGGCATGTAGCGCAGCATTTCAGTGCCTCCTTGAAACCACCCTGTCCATTGCGTGGAAATCTCTGCAACGCAGACACACACAAAATCTGTTGGTCAGAATTGGGATGGTGTCATTGATGCATAAACCAACATAACCCGCGGATGACACACTCGCAGATGACGAGCGATGGGATTTGGTTGGCCAACGATTTGCGGCAGTTAACTGTGGCCCTCTTGTGGATTTCTTACAGCATCACATCAGCCGCTGATACCGCGAGAAGATGCTAATGATGTTGGCTTGTGTGATAGCAAATTCCCATGGCTCATAATTTATGCATATACGAATAGAGTCCCCGTTCGTTGATTTGGCCAGGCCTTTTCACAGGGAATCCCTGACTCACCTGATGCACTTAGAGCTTCGTCGCACTAATAAAACACAACAATGACGTTTTGTTTGTTTGTTTGTTTGTTTGTGTGTTTGATACTAATTGTTGAAATTATCGGAGAGCGAAATTATCGGAGAGCAAAATTATCGGAGAGCGAAATTATCGGAGAGCGAAATTATCGGAGAGCGAAATTATCGGAGAGTGAAATTATCGGAGAGCGAAATTATCGGAGAGCGAAATTATCGGAGTGCGAAATTATCGGAGAGCGAAATTATCGGAGTGGGAAATTATCGGAGAACGAAATTATCGGAGAGCGAAATTATCGGAGAGCGAAATTATCGGAGAGCGAAATTATCGGAGAGCGAAATTATCGGAGAGCGAAATTATCGGAGAGAGAATTATCGGAGAGCGAAATTATCGGAGAGCGAAATTATCGGAGAGTGAATTATCGGAGAGCGAAATTATCGGAGAGCGAAATTGTCGGGGAGAGAAATTACCGGAGAGCAAAATTATCGGAGAGCGAAATTATCGGAGAGCGAAATTATCGGAGAGCGAAATTATCGGAGAGCGAAATTATCGGAGAGCGAAATTATCGGAGAGCGAAATTATCGGAGAGCGAAATTATCGGAGAGCGAAATTAGCGGAGAGCGAAATTATCGGAGAGCGAAATTATGGGAGAGCGAAATTACCGGAGATAGAATTATCGGAGAGCGAAATTATCGGAGAACGAAATTATCGGAGAGCGAAATTATCGGAGAGCGAAATTATCGGAGAGCGAAATTATCGGAGAGCGAAATTATGGGAGAGCGAAATTACCGGAGAGAGAATTATCGGAGAGCGAAATTATCGGAGAACGAAATTATCGGAGAGCGAAATTATCGGAGAGCGAAATTATCGGAGAGCGAAATTATGGGAGAGCGAAATTACCGGAGATAGAATTATCGGAGAGCGAAATTATCGGAGAACGAAATTATCGGAGAGCGAAATTATCGGAGAGCGAAATTATCGGAGAGCGAAATTATCGGAGAGCGAAATTATGGGAGAGCGAAATTACCGGAGAGAGAATTATCGGAGAGCGAAATTATCGGAGAACGAAATTATCGGAGAGCGAAATTATCGGAGAGCGAAATTATCGGAGAGCGAAATTATCGGAGAGCGAAATTATCGGAGAGCGAAATTATCGGAGAGCGAAATTATCGGGGAGCGAAATTATCGGATAGCAAAATTATCGGAGAGCGAAATTATCGGAGAGTGAAATTATCGGAGAGGGAAATTATTATCGGAGAGCAAAATTATCGGAGAGCGAAATTATCGGAGAGCGAAATTATCGGAGAGCGAAATTATCGGAGAGGGAAATTATCGGAGAGCGAAGTTATCGGAGAGCGACATTATCGGAGAGCGAAATTTTCGGAGAGCGAAATTATCGGAGAGCGAAATTAGCGGAGAGCGAAATTATCGGAGAGCGAAATTATCGGAGAGCGAAATTATCGGAGAGCGATATTATCGGAGAGCGAAATTATCGGAGAGCGACATTATCGGAGAGCGAAATTATCGGAGAGCGAAATTATCGGAGACGGAAATTAGCCAACCTGCGAACGTTCCGTGCAGGGTCCGATACGTACAGGGTGTCTCAGTTTTACCCGGTATGTTTCGTATTCTGTTGTTGGTTTCCGTTTGTGTTTGTTTTTTTTTTTATCTTTTCCGTAGGAAATGTTTGCTACTGGCAGCAAGACGGGGCGCTCCCTTATTATTATCTACCAGTGCGAGTCTCTCTGGACCAAACGTTTCCCAACCGGAAGACGCGAACCAGAAGACGCGGCTCCACTGAAATGCCCGCAATATCCCCAGACTTGACTCCCATGGATTTTTTATGTGGGGATACACCCGGGAGCAGGTTTATGCACCGAAAACCCGCAATCTCTCGAAGCTTCATGAAAGGATAGAGGTGGAAATTCATTACTTAATGTCAGAAGGAACCTATGCCTCAGTGTGGCGACTCGGCTGCAAGACTGCATGAATGCAGATGGCAATTAATGCCCCACCGCCACAAACACCCGAAACACCTCCCCCTTCCACTACGACAATACCAGCTGGCGCTTGCAACAACCATTGCAACAATGTTGCACAATCGATTTCACACAAACCATCGACTCGTTTAACCTTCAACCAATGCACATAAATTGACCGGGTATAGCTGGGACACCCTGTATAACGGACGGGGGTACCGCGACAATGACCGGTATGTGAGCAAAAAAGCGTGATTTTTATGGAGCGGCTACAATTTTTTGTCCAAAAATAAACTCTAAATTTCAAAATTTCGTCGACTTCCTGATGTCAAGTGGCTTTGCCCCTTAACCCATCTGTGGCTCTGCCCTGCAGACCCCGAATACCCTGCGGCACGCTCCCTCCGAAGAGAGTTGGATCCATCACTGCAGATCACTTGAGCTGGGCAATTTTTTTTCTTCAATTGGTTTGACCTTCGAGAGCAAACGAGAGAGAAACGGCTGGAGCTCGTAAGCTCCTAATGTAATTTTGGCTATGTTGGTTTGGATGGGTTGTTTGGATTCGTTAGGTTGGTTAGGTTAGGATAGGTTAGGTTAGGTTTAGGGTTGGGTTAGGTAATGTTAGGTTGGTTAGGTTAGGTTGAGTGAGGTTAGGTTGGGTAAGTTGAGTTTAACATGCTTTTCAGCAAATTAGGAGCTTACGAGCTCCAGCCGCTAGTAACGAGAGGAGTCCTCAACTTGGGCAGTCCTGCTTTCATTGCAAGCGGAACGACCGGAACGAGAACGTGTCTTGCCTTCAGGAACGTTTACTCAATATGAACAAACCACTCTGCCTTTGAGAATGAGATGATGTGGATTTGGAATGAGAAGGTAAGGTTAAGTGAAGTTTGAAAGCGTGTTCAGTCAGCGAGAAAAAGGGGAAACGAGTTCTAGAACTTAAAACTTGTGATGGGAGATTTCAAAGAGAGCGAACTTTGCGAAAACTAGCGTCGCGGAGAAAGCGGAACGGAGTCGGACAACTTAACTCTCCCTACTTAGGTATTCTTACTCTATCAGTAGCCCGAGAAATATGAAATATTGCAAGAATACAGTTAATCTTCAATGGCCATGCAAAGTTCCAAGACTTTTAGAAATCTATGATAGATGTTTGTTTAGAAATAGTCGGCCCGTGTAACACGAAAACCTTGGAGTAATTGCGATAACATCTACACGCGCGGGTCTTAAACATATTTTACATTTTTGTGGTGTACGAATCGGTTATTTGACACCTCCCAAATCTAAGCCGCCCTAACCTCCCCAACAACCTAACCTCCATTACCGGCTCTAACCTATTTCATCCTGCTTTCGTTTTCAGAACGGTTTTTCCTCACTTCAGAGGATGAGATAGATTTGATAAAAAGTGCCCAAATCCGTATATACAATCAATTGTGTCTCGACCACTTCTCAGAGAAGTTTTCATAACAAGTAATCACGGACTTGATTTCGATATTCGCTTTCTAACACCACGCATCCAGTTTGCTCTATCTTTTCAGAGCATAATTCCACCATTATTTCAGGTTTCATAATTTTACAATTATTCTAGACTCCGCAGAAATTAAAGTTTTCTATGTCTGGAAAAACTTTAATTTCCCAACAAAAGCCCATTTCCTTCGTTGGATTTCGTGGTCTGTTTTGCTTGCATGTGAAATGCGATGAGAAGAATTTTTATTTCTATGTAGGCACGCAGCAAAGAAAGCTGATAATTTCGGATACTGTGTTGGCAACAATGGAGATTTTGATCATGGCGAAAGTCGAACTTTAGTTTTGGCGCACTTTTGAGTTTGAATCTGTCAAGTGAAGACTGTTTTTGTGATTTGTGATATCCTACTCCGACTTTTTTGGCGATCAAGACGATTTTACAGGACAAGGTTTGTTTTCTTGGCAAACAAACATTTTTGCTGAAATTTAAATGTCGTTAAAAAACGCAAGAAGTTTTACACCCTTTACAGATTGCCGATTGTGGCTCACAGTAAAGTTTTTTTTATTCTTCTGGAATAACAGAGAATGCTAAGTGTTTCCAAAAATGGCGGACTAATTTCAGCCACCATTTTACTCTGAAAGAAACTTATGTTCGCACAAAGTAACCATTTCTTTGTTCTTTGCGAACTTAACAAAAAGCGATAAGTGGCATTCCCCATGCTCTCTTCCAGATTGTGCAGTGGTTAAGTAAGATGCGAGCTACACTCAAATGCGAAGTTCAGTTTGGAACACTATGTTTTAACATGCGTTTAGATAGGAAGTGTTTTTTAAGAACATTTATGGAACACTTGGTGTGCTCTTGGAACACACTGTGTTCCAAATCTGTGACATTCCTGTCACAGATTTGGAACACATGAGCGATTTGGAACACCATAAGTGTTCCATTGGAACACCTAAGTGTTCCAAAGAGCTGCTATCAGCCATTCCCCGCACTGGAGGGACTTTTGGATAACCCGGAGTTTTTCCAAATAGAGACACCACGTCAACCGTGGCTTCAATTTCTCGGTCTTGCAGAAGAGAAAGTCGCCGATTGACGATTCTCATCAGATGAATCAACTGTTGCGAAGTGCACGGTTGCAAAATGCTCGGTTGCCAAATGCTCAGTTGCCAAATGCACGGTTGCAAAATGCACGGTTGCTAAATGAACGGTTGCAAAATGCACGGTGGCCAAATGAGCGGTTGCTAAGTGCACGGTTGCTAAATGCACGGTTGCAGAGTGCTCAATTGCTAAATGCACGGTTGCAAAGTGCTCAGTTGCAAAATGCACGGTTGCAAAGTGCTCAGTTGCAAAATGAACGGTTGCCAAGTGCTCAGTTGCCAAATGCACGGTTGCAAAATGCACGGTTGCAAAATGCACGGTTGCGAAATGGACGGTTGCAAAGTGCACGTTGCTAAGTGGAAGTTGCGAAGTGGGTATTTACCGTCAGAACATTCTATCACAAAAAAGGAAAAAAATTGCAAGAAACATTCAAACGCAAGTACCTGAACTTTCTATGAAATGTGAAATGATGACAAGTGGCTGTTCAGAACCACAAAATCCCATGCACCCATTCGGGAGAAGTGAAATAAATGTTGAAGAGTTTCCAGGATCAAATATGGCGGCCGAATTGAAAAGAGCGGATCAAAAATGATCTCCGATCAGTTGATAGGAGATCATCTCCACCTCAAAAGGACACAGAAAGATAATCTCAGATCATGATCCGGTTCAAATAATGATCTACAATCAGTTGATCTCAGTTTAAACCTAGATTTGATCCGAGTTGGAAAAATTGGGCACAGATGGGAGTCAGCGGAGCAAGAATCATTGTAGTGCTTGGCCGCGCAATGATTTTGTTGTTTTCACAAGAGTCTATCGTTGCGGCGGAATTATGTGCTCATTCTACATGTGTTTTTCCCATATAACTGTTGCCTCCGAAACTTTTTTCTTTCTTTTTACTCTTATGCAGGAGATAGAAATTAAAGCGTCAGATTCCAATAAAAGCTTTCTTCAGATGTCAGATTTTGAATTCGCTCGTCAAAGAGGATCTTTAATTTCTGCAGCATGGATTTTTTACTAAAATCTGAACAGTTGCAACGTTTCCCATGTAGGTATGAGTACATTAATTCCGCCGTCGCTATACAACGCCAATTTCTTAGAAGTCTCCTGTCAGAAAAAGCAACGTTGCTGTCGAGTGTCCTCGCGCTGCAGGATCTGCGGAGTGGGGACAACCGAATGCTTTATTCTTTCAAACTTGTAACTGAATATTTTCAGCCATAAGTGATTTACAAAATATGAAAACTGGAACAGTTTTTAAAAATCCATCCGACATGTTTGGTGAATCCCTCAGTCTCGTTGGAAATTGCAATGTTCAAAATTCACGTTTTGTTTTCAACCAATTTTAGATCTGCATATTCGAAGCGCCATCATGGAAGAATGGGCTGCCCGCCAGACTCTGACTTACAGTCAACGAGATAGAGGTGGTATGGAGGAGAACAGAGTTGCAGCTGGTGATGGCAATCTTCGAAGAGAGTCGGTTCGTCTTGCAGAAAGGATTGCTGATCGACAGATCGATGATGCAGTGAGAAACAGCCTGGCATCAGAACTACCTCGGTCATCCACCTCTACAGCAAGAAGAGGTCGTAAATCGACGAAGTCAACGATGTCGGTCCTGCCAAGAGTGGAGCCGAAGGACATCAATCATGTGACTGCAGGAACGGAGCCACCGGTGCAACTTGGATCGCACCAAGAACCATCAGCGGTACGATTGTTGCCTCAGCAGCCCGTCGCCGGAAACATCGTCCCCGCAGAAATAAGCCAGATGAAGCAGCAGGTACCAGTAGATCAGGAGACTGGCAAGCTCGTTGAGGAGGTCGAAATTCTGCCGTGCACTTGCAACAATTGCATCTTCGGACTCGGATCCTGGGACCAACTGCAACCAGATGCGAGCCAAGTGGCTGCGCAGTCAGACATGGCTGATCGTCAATCAAGAGTCCCTGTCGAATCTGGTTCAAAGGATGTTGCAAAGATGGCTCCAGCATCATCGTCGAAGGCATCCAGCCGTGGTAGCAGAGGGAGAAAGCTGCCAGTGGTACCAGGTGAGGCTTCGGCATCCGTCCCAAAGACGAGGGCATCGAGGAAGCAGACCCACACTTCCGGCTGCTTCTGTGCACATTGTCATCCTGCTGTCGGCTCAAAGACGCCGAGATCGGTCAAGAGTCGAAAGCGTGCAATGGTGAACAATCCAGAACTTCAGGAGAATTCGCCGAAACGGCCAATTCCGCAACCACCAAATTCGAGACAGCAGTCTCTTGTTGCTGCCAGTTCCAGAGGCGGAAGATCCTCTTCAGGTGCAGTGCGCGATCGTCAACATCTGCAGTCGGCTCCGGTGATGCCCGCTCAGAGAAGCTTTCTGTCCACAGTCATGAGCTGGCTGACTTGGAGCCTTTGGTAACTTGCTGACAATGCCTTCCAACCAGTGCTGACACTGTTCCATCGTTCGTCAGCAAAAGAGTCACTGACATTTTTTCCAAATCAAAGTTTTTAAGCTAAATGTTGTTGGTAAGTTATATTGCTTGGCTTTTCATGGATTGTGTCTAAGCGAGACTTTTACCTTCTTCAAGTGCAATCTTTCATCTTTTATTTTTTGAGACCTTCATCTCACCAAAGAGATTCCGCGAAGAGAGAACATCTTCTGCCTTATTCCGCATTGGGCCACTCACACCCATCCTTGAAACGACAACTATTTCATTCCGCAGATGATTGCATCCTTTTGCAGCAAATAGAAATAACATTTTGTCAGCAGACGACGCATTCGCGTCTGCAAAAGACAAAACAATGATGCAATAACGTTGTCCATATAGAAATAAAAATTTCCGAAATCCAGCCACTAAACTGGCCACCGAGTTGAGGCTGTTTCTGAGTGTCAATGTGGAATGCGAAGCTTCGACTTTGTTCCCCATTGCAATTCACCGTCAGGTTGGACTCATTAGTCAATTCAATGGATAGATTTGTGTTGGGAGAATTTCATTTCAATCTGCACAACGCTGAATTCCTTTTCCATTGTTACATTGAAAGATGCATCCGTCTGTTGAATTGGCTCTATATTAAGTTGGACCTGAGGGTGAGTTGTAATGAGGAGTAGGTTTCGTCTGATTGTCTTCATGAGCCCGAAGTGGGGAAATGCGTCCGATTGACTAACAGCATTTGTCATTAGTCAATCGGATGGCAAATGCTGTCAAACCTTTACCATGTCAACCGGATGTCATACCTATCTACTGAGGGAATGGCAGATGGTGGGTTCCCATTGGAAAAATAGGTAACACATGTACGAGGGGCGTTCAATATGTTTCAATATGAATATGATGATTCTGTCATCTTCATTTATGCATTTCTGCAGTTATAACTTGGGCCCAGTGAGCAAGATTATTGAATTTTGCGTTCCTCAGAAAAAAGCTACTTTCTCATTTGAGAAAATTGTTCAATTTGGCCGCTTCGGGTGTGTTCAGTTCAAACAGCGATAACATGAATGATTTGCATCGAATTAATCTGAAATTCACACCAGCATCTTAGAATAAACCAAATTTTGATATCATGAGAGGAAAACGCCATGAAATAAAAATTTCTATGCAAAGTCTGAAACATATTGAACGCCCCTCGTATTTGCTTAAAAACAAGTGAGAATTTTAACAGTGTGGTGCATGGCCGCAGAGTGATTCCAAGTTCGCTTGTTATGCATATGCGAAAAGGATTATATGTCTACACAAAAGTCATCATCTGCCATTTTGAAGCCAATTTTGCAAATAGAAACCATCCCATTCCCTGTGTGGGTACCGAAAACCTTGTTGCATTTGAAGATATAAACTGAGAATGCTCCACACTCTTCCATTTAAATTGGACAACGGCCTTGCTGTCCAAATTCCTTTTTTCCGAACAAACCGTTGTTTAATAAACTCATTCTTCCCCCGGACAGCCAGAGGTTGGAACATTCTCCTCCCCTCATCCTCCCCTCATTCCCATTTATCTCACGAGCCATGGCATCCCTGGGCGCCGCACCTAGTGTGCCTTGACTTTTTTTTCACTGCAATCGAGTTTTGGCTTGTGTCTTTGTGTCAATGTGTGTCTTTTTACCCAATCGACTTGTCTGATCTGTCACCATAACAATTCGTGGCACAGTATTGCTTTTAATAATAATAATAAAAAAATCATAATATAATAATAATAAAATATGTCATTGCAAAACCGTTGTCAGAACGACGTTGTGCACATTATTGTCTTTGGCATAACAGGTCGGTTGGCATAGCAACCGTGTTCAATCAATCAATTTCAAAAAATTGATTGATTGAACAGCTCCTAGGCAGGGGCTTTTGTTTTATGAATGCAGCATCGAAAGGTCGTCATTTTGAGTCTTCGTGGGGGAGAGCAATTTTCGGGGAGGGATCTGGGCACCGGCCAAGTTAATGGGGGTTCTGGGCGGCGAAACGCCCCAGTAATTGGGCTCTGTGGCGGCCCCCTATAGAGGGCCGGAGCGCACTTGAAGCTGAAATTTTAAATTTTGAGTCTCTCCTTTGGATGCATTTGAACAGGCCTGTAGTGTTCTAGAGGTTAAATTTCCCACCACAGCGAAAGGCGCATGCCAAGGGGAAAGCGAGGCGCCGGAGGGCATTTCTCGGCAGGGGATCGCCCTCCACCCCGAAATTACGCTCTGTCTTGCAAGTGTGAAAAAAGCACAAAGATGGCGATGCTTGCGGATGTCAAGGTAGAGCGAAACGTGCCGGAAGCAATTTTCGCTTCCATTGCCGAATTTAAACAAGGTTTAAAAATCTTCCAAAAGATGGCAGCACGTGCAATGTAGTGGCTTCCGATCCATGTTTCCGGTCTGATTCCGAAACGCCACAAAGCCTAAAAGGGTCAAGCAAATAATAAAATGTTGCTGGCTGCGAAAAGTTTCAGAATTCTGACAGTTCCAGATTGCACGTCTTCTCTTACGTCACCGTCAGCCGAACAGATCGGTGGAAATCATATTCAAGCTTCCACGATCTGCCACGGAAAAGATTAATGGGCGGCCGGAACTGCAGGGTTTGCTATTGCTATCAATTCAGGATTTTTATTTCAGGAGGGCACAAG
>JASGXE010012988.1:0-12561 GCA_030068105.1 Sinentomon sp. SZTP_YWyxl
TCATTTATTGACTGCCTACAGCAGACGACGTAAAGTCGTCTCCTTTTGTCAATGTGCACGCCAAAAGACTGCGTCAAATAGTCTTAAAGCTGACAGCTGGCGGTGCTCGTCATGGCAGTGGAACCCTGGACGTGAGGTCCTGCACTGGTCATGAAGCTACCACATGTAGAAGTGTGATGTTGTTGCTGGGAAGAGAGGGAAAGGTAACACATTTGTCATTTTTCAGTCTCTTGAAGATCTTGAAAAAAGTTATAATGAGACTCAACTCAATCAGAGAAGCAGAAAGGTGAGGCCCTTTTTTCAGTTCTGCATTGAGGCGGAACGTCTTGGTGAAAAATTTCATACGTTTGTTGCGCAATGCAAGATTTGGTATTGCGCTCTGAATAAATTGTCAGAGTGGGCTTACAAACATCATTTGAAAAAAAAATGTAAATGAAACATGCAGCACTTCTTTGCATCCTAACGAACGCCTCGATATGGCAGCAAGGACACGGATCCCGAACAGCGCTTGCACCCGCAAGAATTGGCAACACTAATTTTCGCCAAACTGACAAACGAAGATAAATCCTTCAGTAATTCTCTATTTTGTCTCCTCCATTGATGAAGTCATGTTGCGTGGAAATGACCTGAACCCCTCCCTGCTGTTGCAACAATTCACCGCAAATTTTTCTGCAAAATTGCTTCCAACTCTACCGAGTTATCAACAAATTTCCCAATCAATCCAATCATCCACCACGCTCCACATTTTGATCTTAAATCTGACGTGTCTTTTCTCTGTCTTATACGGCCAGTGGTGTGTTCAGGTGTCCGATGAAAGCCCACATCCGTTGAGGAATTCCACTCCTGAGGAAACAGACAGTTCGTTTCGCTGAAAAATTGCTCCGTATATTGAAGCGTTTAGGACAGATTGTGTCGAAATCTCTTTCGCTATTTAAATAGTGATTATGATTTCGTGTTGAAATTTCATGATTTTATTTTGTCGCATTTAGAAAATTGTTCGCTGGGCGGCAGAAACAAAGCCCATTTCCGAGGCCATCGCAAAAATTCTGCCTCTACGAGTATGCTGGCAAAATGGACTGCTGCGCAAATTTTTTCCGTTGCAACATGGGAGCATCCTGCTGCAAAGTTGTTCACCAAAAAATACTGGCCAATCCACCAAAAAAATACTTTGCTTCGATTAACCCTCCGTTTTTCCGATCAAGCAAGCCTTGTGTTGATGTGTACGTCGTTGAACGGAATTCTTCAAATCTCTCTACTATAACCTACCCATACCGCACCAGCCTGACACGTAATCCTTCCTCTGAGTGCCCAATGATTCGTGAATTGAAGGACGCATGCACTCACAGGATGGTGAAACTCCTGAATTGCACATGATGAATAAGAAAGTTGTTTTGCTTTAGTCAAGGACAGGAACTAAGGAGGATTTTCCCTTCCAGAAAAATGTCTTTTTTTGGCAAACGTTTTGTGGAAAATCCACAATTTTTAATAAAAAATGTACCTGAAATTTCAAAATTTTTTCAACGTCTGGGGGACTCCGTCCCCCACACCCCTGTCAGGGGCTCTGCCCCTTGACATCCAACTGGGGCGCTGCCCTGACCCCGTGCACTGCCGGGAGGCTTCGCCCCCAGACTCCCTCCAAAAACCTATTCCCACATCGTTCCCCCAATGTTCAACCCAGATCTGCGCCCTTGCTTTGGATGGTCAAGCGATTGTCAAGGGGAAGGCAAATTGGCAAAAATATGCCCGCCCAATCCGCTTAATCAAACACTAACCGATGGCTCATTTAAGCATTTTTGGCCTTTGCATCCCCAGCGTAAAATTGGCACCTCCAATTTGTAGGCGGTCTTTTGTGGCGTCAAAATTTGGAGGTGGTCTTTTTTGGCGTCAATTCCAATCCCAGAATCGAACCATAGAAAAGAATCAAAAAAGTGCCTCAGGACAAGTTTTTAGAGAAGTTAAAGCTCCGACTCCACGCACGGTAGAGCCGTGATGTGCCATGGCCTCCCCTCTGATAACTCTCAGCGCATTCTTGACCAGCCAAAAAGATCTTGTTCTGCACCAATCCTTTTTTGAAGGCAAAACAGGTGGCAAATGCAAAAGCGGCTGGACTGCCCCTGAATTCCTACGGCGTCATCATTCGCTGTTGTTTCAATTTACTCGTAAGTGCTGTGAATGCTTGTGGACGGAAACTTTTCAAAGCCATCAAAACCCAACCAAACCTCCGTCTTTTCTGACTCAACCTGATCGAAAAAAAGAATTTTGAACGATTTTTTTAAACGTTTGAGGTAGAATATCCCGTTTTAGGCTGTTTCGGTTCTATCACTTCGCTATGCGTGTTTATGTGTGCGGTGCCTTCCTGATTCACGAAGGGATTAGTCGCATTTTTAAGTCAAAATCGCCGCAAATCTTATGAGTCCCTTCCCCTGGCTTCTTCGGCCCATCCCGTTCATTTCCCCGAGCACACGATGCCCGTCACCAATCAAAGGCATCACCACAAGTTTCGTGAATGCAAACACAATCCAATCAACCTTCGACACTCACTTCCAAAAACGTTCATCACAGTGAAAATATGGACCTTTGAACGGTGTGGATGACACATTCATGTGGAATTTCAGTGAGTGGAAAGTCAGAAAATGGTTCTGAAAAATTGGGATAAACTAGACAAAAATTGAACGCCGAAAATGCAAAACGCCCCCATGGAGCTAAAAGAATGAAAAATCAGGCCAACAATGCAAACTTCAAAAAGAGAAAACGCACGAAAAGGGTCAGAAAACTGACAAAAGGTGCCGAATACCCGCAAACCGCGGAATCTGGCTGCGCTGAACCATTGGGAGTATTGGTACAGTATGGTCTGGGCAAATTTGCCATAACACCACTGGGTGTAAGGCAAACCCAACTTGACTGACTTGGCAGCAACACGAACACAATGCAGCCCCAATTTCAGAGAATTCGTGACGCATCTCTCGCATCAAGCATCAGGCTTATTGTTCCTACGAGACATTTTTTTCTTTTTGTGGGAAATTTTTCGTCTCTGCGGGGAAAGCCGGGAACCTGCCCGGACCTAAGCCGGGAACCTGCCCGGAGTCGGCGGCCCATGATGGCGGCCCCCCACTGCGTGGTCAGTGCAAAACCTTTTTCACGCAGCTGGGAAGAGGGAGTGTGCGTACTGCTGGCGAACGCCGCTGGTGCTTCCGTGACTCCCTGCGCTAGCTAACCGAGCATATGCCGGACAGCGCTCTCGCCGCGTGACTGACACAAGGCGAACCATTCCCCCGTTGTAGTACACCGGAGGGGGGAAGTGAGGCATAGGTGGGAACTTTCCCACCTTCCTTCTTCATCACGATATATCGCGAACCTTTCTCCCGTTGAAGTCACCGGAGGGGTACCTAGGCAACATAGCAGTCACTGTCACTACCAATATTTTTCGTCGTTATTTCATCACGATTGTTCATCATCGTACCACTTCGATCATTTCATGATTTACCTACCTACCTACTTCTTTTTCTTCTCTCTAATCTCATGTTTGTTGACTTTGTTTCTTCATTTCATCATTTCTCTACCTTCTTCCTTTTCTTTCACCTATGTCTCACTTTTATTTGCTTTTTTGCATATTTTCATTTGAGATTGCGAATGGGTATGTCGTGGTGTGTGCGTGTGTGCTGGTTTCTGCTGCATGCTTGATGCCGATGGTAGGGGAGGTCTTGTTTGGGTCGCGTGTGTATGACTGTTGTGTGCCTGTATTGAATGCTATATGACTAGGCCCCGTCCACATTCCGATGATATGTTTTTTCCATGCTCCTATACCATCCTCACCCCTCCTTCCTTTACCCTTTGCTATCCTTTCGAATAATGCAGCCGACGGTCGCGTGTCCTTCCCTCCCTTCCCCTTCCCAGGTATATGATGACATTTTACAGTCATATGTGAGAACTTGCTGTTCTCCATTGACGATTGCCTTGTGGCATAATAACCTGCTGAAAGCAGCGTCTGATACCTAACCTAACTAACCTAAAGAGGAATTTTAGTTTTGAGGGGAAAAGGGTGTTTTTGAACTGTTCGGAGGTTCCAGCCGATCAGAAGCGCATTGCTGTAGAAATGCAGAGAGCAAGTTGCCATCATCGACGAAATATCTTTTGCAGAAAAGGTAAAATGTGGACACCTGGACAGCCGACTTAATGCTCTCTTATATACCCAGACCAAAATACTTTTCTTTGATTCTTGCAAGCACCTTTTGTTGCCATCCAAAAATTAAGAAAGGAATAAATGCGCAATTGCAATTTTTTATACTTACCATGCACATGGTTTTGCCTTTTTCGGATAGATATTCGTCCGGCAGCAGGAACGTCATTTAGGAAGGCAACGGCCCTTGCCAAGCTGGGCCCCCAAGGGTTTGCTTGCCCCTTGGCATACCCATCCTTTTGGTGCGCCATGTTGGAAATTTTGGCCCCCAAGAACACGAATGTTGAACCCAAAATAAACCTAATATTTCAACATTCGTTCAGCTGCTGGGGTGTTCCGCCCCAGACCCCCACTTCCGCCAGATCCCTTGGAACTCTGCTGTGACACTGTTCCACCAGACCCCCCAACTGTGCCGCCCCTAGGTTCATCCCGGAGAAGTGCCCCCCCCCCCCCCCCGCGGCGTGGCCCACGGTCAAACAGTGGTCCGTTTTACGATTTTAGGGAATACTGCAGAAGTTGGAGAGGTGATTTGTCCCCCAGCTGAAACAACACTGCGCACTTCACGATTTCAGCATATCCACCGTTTGGTTCGTGTCCAGCGCATATTTTTCTCCAAATCCAACTGGAATTACGTTGTTCTTTTGAAATTGTTCTTTTGAAAGTGTTTATGTTTAACAGTGCAAGCGCAAATTCTCAGCCAGAAAGAATGGGAATTGCCAACTGCTGCATGATGAGACCATTTTTGCCACCTTATGCGGCTGGGAGATCATCACCGACGCAGCTCGCAGCGCGCTGTTGCGCAGGCTTCCTTGGCGAAACATCATTGTGGCGGAAATTGCTCGTTTTCATAACAAAATGTGCTCCAAAAAATGTGCTCCAACAAAATGTTACAAAAACCAGTCCAATCGCACCGTCCGCAAATTTACCGGGACCTCTATTACGCAGCGGAACGGCGTTCCTGCCCTCCGACGTGCTCCAGGTCACCCAATTCAACACTCTTTCGGGGGAGATATCATGACAGGGTGGGGTAACGAACTCTGGATTGCAAGGCAAATTTCCCCGTTCAATTAATTTTTCGACGGCGGAGTTCGCTGCACAGCTTTGAGTCAAAGCTACCTGTCTTGATTTCTCCGCTGCAACTCGAGTCCTTACCGCGATACCTACCGGCCGTGTCATTTTGAAACCGGTCAAAATTCTGACTGAAGGATATTTTCTCTTCTGTCTCATTTTGTTTCTTCACGCCTCCATCCTTGGCATTTCAAAATGCTGTGCATTTCCCCTTGACTACATTTTCATGAAACAATGTGCAGGAAAACAAGCGATGTTTTTCAGAACGGGAAATGCCATTGCGGGTCAAAATGCTGAAAATTTCATGACAAAATTGCAAAATGTATTGCCCCATTTTTAGTCGATATTCAGTCACCCAGAGGTCCCTGCAAGGTCGCCGCCACATGGAAAATCCCGCAGGAGGATTTGCCTGGCTACGCGTTGAACCTGAACCACTGCGACAACACCGCGGCATTGCGGAGGTCCAAGGTGCCCAACGTTTTTCGCGGTGCCCCTAAACTTTGGGGGTTGCTCTTTTTTGCAAACGCGCGTTCACGCCCTTTTTCGGGAAAACCAAATTAAGGAATTCAAGACCTTTGTGATGAACAACTGTTTTTGAATTGAATTCGGGTTAGGTTCGTTAGGTTGGGTTGGGTGAGGTTATTTATTATTATTCCGGTTAGGTTTGGTTGGTTGAGTTTGATATGCGGGGTTATGTCATTTGTAGGGGAGACACTATTGCACGGTCACAAGGAAACATTTTTACAGCTGTACTTGCCGTTCAATTGTGTACCCCCTTTGGCTTCTGCAGACGGTACCTAGAGGGTGTGCTTTTTCTCTGTCGTGCAATTGTGTTCTCCTCAAACGGTTTTCTTTTGCATTTTCGTTGCTATACTGCCTGCATTATTTTTTCTTATTCTGTATCTGTAATTGCGGGCTGAGCAAATCATGGAGTTGTCGCTTAATAAGAGGTCGCGCAGGGAGATCAGGTAGGTTAGGTCAGATTGGATTAGATTAGGTCCAGGTTGTTTCAAGAAAAGTTACACTGCACAGAGAACCCTAACCTGACCTAACCTTACCTAACCTTACCTAACCTAACCTACCCTAACCTATAAGCTAACCTAACCTGCCCTGACCTAGCCTAACCAGCCTAACTTAACCTAACGACCAAACCGAACCTAACCCAACTTAACACAACCTATGCAAAGTACCTAACCTATCCCAACCGACTACCCACCCTCCAGAGAAATAAGGCACACCCTGTGCCGTATGCTGGTGCCAAAGGGGGGACACAATTGCACGGCCAAGGGTACAGCTTTTTCTGAAAATGTTTCCCTGTTGCCGTGATGCAATTGTGTCCCCCCCCGTATAAATGACTCATTGGCAACCCAAAGCGCGAAAAAGTGAGACAACGAAAAAGTTACAGAGCGAAAAAGTGAGAAAGTGAAATTCCGAAAGAGCGAAATTCAGATTCAAAATTTGAAACAGCGCAAAAGTGAGACAGCGAAAACTTTTGCGACTCGAAAATATGGAAAGAGAAAATGTGAGAGACGAAAATGCGTATGCACACCCCACCTCTATACCTGGTCTATGATCTGGCGTCCATTTCCACTAAAGCTAAGACCGTATTCAGCTTTTCAATCGCCCCTATAATCGATTTATGGACCATCCTTTTTCTGTCCAACACGGAATTGCAGCGGGTTTTGAGGTAGATGCAGCGGTTTTTTCTTAGGATTGTAAAGTGGAAACTTTCCACTTTGGTTTACTTTGAATCCTTCTGATCCTTCCGATGTCGGGAGAAGAAGTGCTGTGGTTGGCCATTTTGAGTTAAGCACGAAGAAATCGCCAAGTTGAATCATTTGTCCCCTTCTGCTCAACAGATTATTGACAGTGTTCAGAACAATAAAAAAGGCCAAACTCTCACTTCATCCTTTCTTGCGCAAGCGTAAAAGATAATGATGTCGAGTAATGACAAGGGATCAAGTGCCATTCAATGCTTTATTGAATAACAGGTTGATTAATCGACAGCACGGTAAAAAATGGGCGCAACTGTGACATGTGGCCACTTTGAGTAAATCTCAACCGTTAAATGCCTGTTCAATCAGAGGGATCCATATCACACATTGGCCTTTTTAATTTTAAATCGAGTCCGAGAATTTGTGCAATGAAAAGGAGCCAATTGATACCTAGCTCCATATTCTTTACGCAACTCTTCTTTTTAATTTGCGTAATAGCTTGGGATCCAATTGCCAGTTAGTCCTTTTTTCTACAATCGGAAATGACACTACTGAATTTGTAACGAAAGGGCTTCAAGTAAGAGTTGGCGCTCTTTCAAACAAACATGGAGTCCTGCAAATGATCAATAGAATGGAGCATACTTTCACATGGTTGTTTCTCATTCCGGCATTGACGCTCAAGACTGAACAACAACAAGGAGCTATCTATATTTTAGCTCTTTATAGCATGTGTCACACAACTCATTGCAAAATTCGAAAACAGAGAGTCAAGTTATGTTTGGATCTATATACGGCATTTTTGCACATTTCTCATTTTTCGGACCACTTAGCGCCCTTTCATTTGCCGCCGGCGATATGTCCTATATCTACCCTCCTCACCCCTCCTTCCTTACCTACCCTTTCCTATCCTTTAGGGCTGTGCGAATCGGCTTTCGAATCGAATCCTGCGAATCGAATCCCTAAGGCTCGAATCTCGAATCGAATCCGAATCAGTTGTCCAATTTCGAAGCGAATCCTTTCGAATCGAATCTTTTTCTTCAAATCTCCAATCTTGATTCGAATCCCACCACATGTCTCGAATCGAATCTTTTCGAATCGAATCTGGCCAGATTCGCGATTTTCGAATCGAATCCTCGAATCGAACCACGATTCACACAGTCCTGCAGGATAGTGAACGCAAATTTTATTCTGGGCATTGCTCAGTGACACTTGTAAGCACTGTTTGGTTCCATGTTGTGGCATGCCTACGGGATTGTGGATCAATTTGGAAATTTAATAAGATTTGAGATTCGATTCGAATATTTTTCGAATCATCGCAAAATCCCGAATCGAATCATCTCGAATCGAATCCTTTCCTTCGAATCTCGAATCCTGGTTCGAATCTTGCCACAATTTTGAATCGCATCTTTTCAAATTGCGTTTGGTGCGTGCTCCGCTGATTTTGTCGATTTTTTGATTTGATTTGTTTTATTTTCTTTCCTCAAATTATGTTTGTTCTTGGTTAATTTTCTTCTTTCTTTCTATTTTCTTGGTTCTATCGTCCTGTTTTCTCTCCATTCTCCTTTCTTCTTCGTTTAAAAATCTGCTGCTTTCCTTCTTTTCCATTTCCGAATTTTCCCTTTTCTGAACATTGTCATGGAGACTCCGACTTCAAGAGCCTCCGGTTCCAGGCTGCAGTCGCCGTCAGTGATGAATATTGCCGGGTGAACTGCAAGTTTGGAAACTCTGGTGAAGGGAAGATGGTGCTCTGCGATGGTTGTCCAAATACTTTCACTTCGAATGCGTTGGCCTTCTCAAACCAAGTCATTCCAGCATGGGCTTTGTGGTTGTGCGAGGATTGTATCGGGGATTTTCGTGAGATGAAAACCCTCTGCATTTGAGAGTTCTTTGTTCTTCTGGTCTTCCAGCTGCGGCAGTGGCCGAGTCTCCGCAGTGGTTGTTCCTCCGGCAAAGCCTGCCATTGTGAATGATTCCCCCCCTGTGGGTGATCCTGCTTCACTGGATGGGAATTGCTGTTTTAGCTGAGGTGGCCAGGGGAATTGTGATTCTTAACTTAAGTAATGCTTAAGACTTAAGTATTACCTTTCTCTGCATTCCTAAGTCTCATCTAAGACTGTTCTCAGTTGGTTTCAATTACCGTTCCTTAGTTTTTCCTGCTGGTAAGTATTACTTAAGTTGTGCTGCCTGAGCAGATTCATGTTTATTGTTGTCATGGCTGCCTGTGAACCGTTTTTTCTATTTTGGCCTCAATTATTATCAATTGCCCATTGTTATTTGAAAAATTGAGAGGTAGGTACAGTATTCATTTTCAGTATGTACTGCATTCAATGCATTGGGGGTACACAAAACGGGAGTAAAGGAGAAAAAAAGGGTAAAGGTAATCCTGTGGGGGGACAGTATTTACCGTCTCCTTGGTCACGGTAGATTAAAAATTCACTATAAAACGAAAAAGGTTATTTTTTATTGCGGGGGACACAATTTCCCGCAAGGAAGGAAACATACCTGAACCAACGTACAGAGTATTCCACATGGGCCGATAGGTCACTCTTGATCAAATTATCGAATAGCGCTCAAAATAAATTCGGAAAATTTTACTAAGGTTAGGTTAGACTGGGTTGGGTTAGGTAAGGACAGCTTAGCCATCACACGCCTTTTTTTGTTTTTGTTCAATAATGATGGGCTAGGCTTTAGTTGAACTAACAAGACTTTAGTTGCATTTTCCGAATTTTTTTTAGCGCCGTTCGTTAATTTGATCAAGCGTGACCTATAGGCCCATGTGGAGTACGTTGGTTCAGGTTTTATTTCCTTCCTTGCGGGAAATTGTGTCCTCCGCAATAAAAACACAACCTTTTTTCGTTTTTGAGTGAATTTTTAATCTACCGTGACCAAGGGAGACGATAAATACTGCCCCCTCACAGGATTAACTTTACCCCGAAAAAAAAAAAACAAAAGGAGAAAAGACAAACAAAAAGAAAAAAAATCACCCAAATTAAAATGCCAAAACCAAACATCAAAAGCATTTTTGGTGGCAGCAAGTGTTTTCGTCAGCATGCATGCACATTGCCTAAGGGTTTTTGCAAATTAGGATTTGGCAGTATCCATATGATTTTTTTTGTCTGCTTTGCTTTGGTTTGCATAGATTTTGCAACACAGGTCCAAATTTTATCATCGATTCAGGATCAAGAATAGGGTTTTGACTTTGCCAGGTGTAGAGGGTTCGATTCGAGATCAAATTTTGATTCTTGTGGGAAAAACTGGGATTTTATACCTAAAGGCCATGGTCTCGCTTTCTTAAAAGGTACGACATGCAGAGAATTTTTGCTGCGAGAATTTTCCGTTGCTGAACAGTCCACGTTTTTACACCTTCGTCATAACACCTACCACCTTTTTGTTGTTTTCATTTTAGCTGATGGATTAGGCCTAATAGATGATTGCTATCAATGCGCTGCGTGGTGATGGAAAGAGAGGTAGGTAGCTTTAGGCAGGGATGTGCGATTCCATGTTTATTCCAAAAAACTATTCTGATTCCGGAGCATTTCGAGATATGAGAGCATATGAGATTTTAAAATTTTGCCAACTGTTATTTCTGCATTTCGAACTAACGGTTCCGCACCTGAATCAAAATATCCGCACTTGCAGCTGTTGATTCCACATGTTCCATACCTTTTGCAGATTTCCGCACTCCCAACTGTCGATTCCGCACCTGTAATCTCAAGTTCTGCACTTCCAACTCCGGTCCCACACCTGTAATCTCGATTTCCTCCAGCTGTTGGTTCCTGCACCTGTTTCCAGATATTCCGCACTTCCAACTGTCGTTTACGCACCTGTAGATAATCTTGAGTTCCGCACTTCCAACTAACGGTTCCACACCTGTAATCTTTATTTCAGCACTTACAGCTGTGGGTTGTGCCTCCGTAATCTTTATTTCAGCACTTACAGCTGTGGGTTTCACACCTGTTTCCAGACGTTCCGAACTTCCAACTGTCGATTCCACAGCTGTTTCCATATGTTCCGCACTTGCAGAGGTCAATTCCACACTTCTAATGAAATCATGGCGGTTAGCCCGGAAAGTTCCGGGATCCGCAGTTCCGCATTTCCACCACCAGATTGGTAGGTAGGTACCTAGCTAAAATATTGGCTAACGACTACGAAAAAAATTGCTTAAAATCACGATATAAGTTTTTTTTTTCGATTTAGGTAGGTAGATCATGATTTTTCACCTCGAAAAAATTCTATTCAATTGAAATCAAAAAATCGATTTCTTTGATTTTTTTATCAAAAAAAAAAAAATAAAAAAAATCAACATCGTTGCACACCAAACTCGAGTTTTGTCAGGAATTGCATGCCCTGTCATTGTTCTAGACTGGACGGCATCACCCAAAAATGCCCAATACACAGGGGTGACTACAGCTCCTATATTTCCTGTATTTCCTATATTTTCCGGCCCTCCTCCTATATTCTCCTATTTTTCCTATATTTTTAGGGAGCTCCTATTTTTTGGCAAAAAGGGAAGAATTAAGGGGGGACAATAGGTGAAAAATTGTGAAAATCCGAGTTTTTGGCCAAAATTCGATTTTTATTGGACCATATTGTTTGTACTTTGCTGATTCCAATGGTGTAATTGGTTTTCTCCTATTCTGCTGGTTGAAAAGTTACGCTTGCTTTTAGCGAGCATGGCAAAGTGCTGCGGAGCCTTTTCCGCAAACTGTGATCGCATTTTGTCGCAATTTGTTTTTTTTTTTGGTCATTTTTGTCATGAAAATGCTAATAACTCTTTGACGGATCAAGCTAGAAGGTTGAAACTTTTGTACAGGACCATTTTTTGCTTCCCAACAACATAATGATGTCAGAATTTTGATTACATAACTTGAAATAAAGATATGAGCTTCACAAGAAATTCTTCCCTCGCTTCCGTAAAATTTTCAAGTTGTGTCATCCGGTGCAAGAAAACTGAGACAAGAAATACAAATATGAGATCATAAAGTTGTGAAGGCATTTATTTGACACTATTACCCCAAATTTGACCTCTGTACGTATGTTGCAAAATGTAGGAGGAGTAGGGAGCTGATGAAATTTGACCTTTTGACCTCTGGCACCCAAACAAGGTCAAATTTCAAAAATTAAACTGTGGCTGTAAGATCCCAAGGATGAACCTAAAATATTCCCAAAATTTCATTGGTCTCACTTTTACAGTTCCGGAGATGGCCATTTCAACTATAGTCCCCCCTTAAGCCCAATGAACTTGGATTTGAGGGCATTGATTGATATCAATACCGGTAATATTGCTGCAGTGTCATTCTGTGCGTTTTTTTAATATCGCATACGGTAGAATTAAACATGCTGGCTGCCATCACCTTCTGTGATTTCTCCTGGACATGGTCCTTTATACGAGCGATTGTCTTCGCGATAAGAATTGCATTGAAATTTCGGATAAAGGATCATCTGGTTTGAAGTGTTGCAGTGCAGACGGCACTTTAAAGCTGGCACTGTGGGCCTCTTCTTGCAAGGATGGATGAATGTGCAGTGAAGTAACTACCTAATTAGGTACAATGAAACAAATTTCATCTTTTCCCCTTTTTTAGCTTCTTAGTTTTTAGCAGA
>JASGXE010012989.1:0-12804 GCA_030068105.1 Sinentomon sp. SZTP_YWyxl
AATATTATCGCTCAAAAAGTTCATATCCACAAGTATAGATTTTCTGGAATGGAGAGTTTAGAAAGCTTCCAACAGAGTAAAGGAATAGATACCCTGTCGAATGCCTTCACAAGGTCTATGAATATTGCATCTGTTTGAATTGACCTGCCTAAAGTTGACGACAAATCATGAACAAACCTGTGAGTTGGGTTTCACAGGAGTGACAAGACCTAAAACCATGTTGGCCATGAAAGAAAAAGTCCCTGCTTTCAAGAAGATAGCAAAGATACCCTGCCACCATCTTCTCCATCAACTTAGCTGATGCACTTATTAAGCTGATGGGCCTGAAGCTGGAAAAGACAGTGGCAGGCCACCCTTTGGAAGGGGCCTAACAATACTGCGCTTCCAATCCAAGGGTATAGAGTTTAATGCCAGGGAGGATGAAAAGAGAACAAAAAGAAACTTTGCCACAACTGTGCAGTGATTCTTTATGAACATCATGGGTATTGAATCGATAAGGTCAAATGTTGAATTATTACATGACCTTATTGATCTGACCAAAGCCTCAAAAGAGATAACATCAGCATCTCTAAGCAAATTGCTGGGACGTGAACAATCTGAAGGCATCGAGCACCCCTTACCATTCATATGCTCACGAATTTTGTGCGCAAATGAAGTGCAAATAGAGCCCGAATTCTTCTCTGCTACGGCAGGAGGGGTAACAGATGTCCTACTGCGATGGAATGACCAGAATTGTCTGGTGGTGATCACATCGTTCACCGCCAAACCCTTCAGGAATTTTCTTTCTGAGGCAAGAAGTTCCCTCTGATAGGCTTTTAAGGTCTGAATATAGCGGGGGATTGATGCTGGGTGACTAGAACAGTTTTTGAACAAATTTGTTAGAGAGAGGTATTGAGATCTCAGCCTTGGGGTGAACCAATAAGGAAAAGAATGGTTCTCTATTTTTACTATTCTCAATGTTTTGTTTGTGGATATAAAAGGAGCATATGATAGAGTTAGGTGGCAGGATGTGTGGTCAAGATTGAGAAGGGTTGGAATTTGTGAGGGCTTTGTGAGACTATTGCAAGAACTGTATGCTGGAAGTGTGTATGACTTTTACTGGGATGGAGTGGAGATTGTTGGGGTTGAGTGCAGGTCTGGTTTACGCCAAGGCTGCCCTCTGTCCCCGTTGCTTTTTATATTGGTCTTGGGCGAATTGGAAGAGCGTGTGCATGCCTTGCAAGGTCGATATGGCTTTAGGATTTTGGACTGGCCAGATGGTGGGGCTGGAGTGCAATTGGCAATGTCAGGGTTGTTTCTGGCAGATGATATTGTCTGGTTTGGAGAGAATGCTGCAGACCTTGTTGGCTTGATGAATGAGACTGTGCTTTTTGGCAGAGAGAAAGGATGGCTCTTTAGTGAAGAGAAGACCAAAGTGATGACGTTTGCTGGGGATGCATGTGAAGCCATAAAAGTTGGGGAGTGGGAGATTGAGAGGGTGAATGCCAAGCAGCCCTAATGCACTACTAGCAGGTTACCAGAGCCCTAATGCACTACCAGCAGGTTACCAGCAGCCCTAATGCACTACCAGCAGGTTACCAGCAGCCCTAGTGCACTACCAGCAGGTTACCAGCAGCCCTAATGCACTACCAGCAGCTCTAATGCACTACCAGCAGGTTACCAGCAGCCCTAATGCACTACCAGCAGGTTACCAGCAGCCCTAATGCACTACCAGCAGGTTACCAGCAGCCCTAGTGCACTACCAGCAGGTTACCAGCAGCCCTAATGCACTACCAGCAGCCCTAATGCACTACCAGCAGGTTACCAGCAGCCCTAATGCACTACCAGCAGGTTACCAGCAGCCCTAGTGCACTACCAGCAGGACAAGCAGGTTCAGCGTTTTAGTCACCTACCATTACCAGCAGGACAAGCAGGTCCAGCAGGACAAGCAGGTTCAGCGTTTTAGTCACCTACCATTACCAGCAGGACAAGCAGGACAAGCAGGTTCAGCGTTTTAGTCAGTCCCGTCTGTGTGAGTGATCAGTTTTGGGTGGTTTGTCAGGTGCAGTGTGTGTGGGTGACAGTGGGAGTTTTTTTGTTTTTTCTTATCTAAAAGGTGCGCTGTGTTTTGGCGAAAAGAAGCCGAAAACCCTACATTTAGTCTTAGTCTAAACAGTGTTGCCAACTTGCCACTTTTTACGCAAGATCTTGTCACTTTTGAGAATGTCTTGCGTGAAAAAAATTTGTCTTGCTACTTGCTATTTTCCTTGCTACTTTTGAGGAAAAATCTTGCGACTTTCTTGCGGTTTTCAGTCAAATTGGACAACGATTTTGGCCTTTTCTAATGATCAGAGTGTCATATCAGGAGCAATAATTTTGTCAAAATCAAAAAAATGGCAGGAGGGGAAAAATCCAAAAGGCTGAGTTTTTGTTTTTGGTGTCGACGCAACATCTCTCGGAACCATTCTTTTCTCTCTTTGGAGTCGCGCATTTTTTTTCGAGTTGTTGAGAAGGAAGGAGTTGCGATTCAGTGGACATTTTGTCAGCAAAATGCTCACTACTCTAGCAGGATTAGTGTGTCCAGATCATACTAATGAACAACAAACATGCGTGGAATAGGTAGCTATTTGATACAATAGCAACAATAGCAGGTCAGATGTCGCATTAAAAGCTGGTAGTCTGTCACAGACGTGCCCTAGCTTTTTGTCACTTTTCAACGTATGCATGAATTTTACAGAATTCTGTCTCTGCAGAATATTGACCAAAAATGATAAAGTGAACCTCCTCTTGACATTTTCATGTTTTAAAGGGGCGTTCAAAAGTGAGATAGGCGGACCATGGAGACATCGCATTTTGCGAATTGTGCTCACAATTTGGTTGGGTTCAGGTTTGATTTGTTTTCGCTGAATCCGCGGTTGAGAAGGACCCTGTTTTTGAATGGCTGCTCCCAATCAAGTCTATTTTTTGACGTCACAAAATTCCGCACAATGTGGGGTGGGGCTTGAATGAACATTGCGGTAAATTGCCCTTTTTATTGGAGTAACGTTCAGATACCAAGGCAGGCAGACCTTCCGAAAATGCGGCATTTTTACGGCAAGCCTTTGAAACTGCGCAAGAAAGAAATTGCCGTGAACCCCAATATGTGCAAAATTCGGTGCAGAATCCTGCAATCAGCAAATGTGCCTGTCTCTTGCGATTTTTCTTGCGAATTACAAAAAAATCTTGCGATATCTTGCGGGTTTTGGGCAAAAAATCTTGCGCAAAATGAAAAAACTGTCTGGCAACATTGTCGGAAAATTTTCCTGCGCTCGAATTCGAAATTCAATCATGTGGCCAGCATGTGGCCGCCAATTGAGCCATTTTTCAGTGTTTCTGTTCTTCGGCGTCAGATTTCAGATGCCATTCTTTTTTGCATTGTTTCCGACGTTTTTGCGGTGATGCAGTGGTCTGTTCTGTGGAGCCAGTCGCTTTGTGATCTGGACCTTGACCTGCAGTACAGATGGCTGTTTGTTGCAGGAGGGGGTGGTGGTCAGAAATGGCTGCATTGGCAAATCTTGTTCGGTATCGGTATCATATTTACTCTGTTCGACAGGTTTTCATGCCATAAAGGCAATCATCAATTGTGAACAGCAGAGGTTCATCATATACCACTTCCAGGGAAGGGAGGGGATGGGAAGGGATGGAAGGAAACGTGACCATCAGCTGCATTATCGAAAGGAGGGGCAAAGGGAAAAGGAGGGGAAAGGACCGCGAAGAGAGATCATCGGAATGTGGACGGGGCCTAGTCATATAGCAATCACTTCAGACACCCAGGCAGATACACATACATACACAATCAGGCAAGATCCAACCTTGAGCAATCATTTGACACTCATCTCCTCACGCATACCTGCCCATTCACAATCTCAAAAAAAAAACACACAAAAGTGGAAAAAATAGTAATTAAATAAAAATACACAAAAGTGGAAAAAAAATAGGAATTCAACAGAATTTCCGAGAAGGTAGGGATGTAATAAAAAAAAAAAGAGAAAAAACAAAAAACAAAACAAAAAAGAAGAAAAGAAGGAAAAAAACAAACAAAGAGCAAAAAAAGAAGCGGAAAAGGGGGATCTGAGATTTTAAAAGAATGTTTTTAAATGATTTTAAAAGAAAGAATGAAAAGAATTAATGTCACAATTTAGATTCAGCCAGGACAACTGATTCAAGAGAACACTGGCAGGTACCTGGAATGAAAGAATAGGTAGGTAGGTTCCAACTTCAAGATGCTCTTGGATGGTCGATAAAGTCAAATTTTGAAGCACGAGAAGGGATGAGAGCATTTTAGAGGATTAGGTGAGTACCTACCCTGTCCAGTGCACTACAATGAGGGAAAGGTTCGCCTTGCGTCAGTCGCGCTGCGAGAGCGCCGTCCGGTAACTGCCGGTTAACAAGCGCAGGGAGTCACGGAAGCACCAGCGGCATTCGCCAGCAGTACGCACACTCCCTCTTCCCAGCTGCGTGAAAAAGGTTTGCACTGACCACGCAGTGGGGGGCCGCTAACATGGGCCGCCGTCTCCGGGCAGGTTCCCGGCTTTGGTCTGGGCATGAGTCCCTGACCCGTTCCCAGACCACATCTATATCAACCCCATGCATTGCACCAGATCCGAGTAGGGCCCACAAGATCAGGTCTAAGTACAAGCAGGCATATTTTGAGACAGAATTAGTGATTCAACAGTGTTGTGGGATAAACAATTCCAGTCTACAATGGTTCTTGGAATGAATGAATACTTGAGTAGTTTGGATGTTGATTTGATTTGTTTGAACCACTAAACACTTTCCTTTCTTCTGCATTCCCGTTCATTGTTAAATGGTTTAACATTGGTGCCCATTATGATGCTGCTCATAATCAAATCAATACTTAATGCTGTGAGAAATGCTTGTAATCTTTTCAATTGTATTTTGCTGAAATAAATAAAATTGAAATGAGAAAAAACAAAACAAAAACAACAATAAAAAATGGCCTGTAATAAAATAAAAATTTGAGGCCAAAAAAAAGTATGTTCTTGGAAGGTTGATAAGGGCAAATCTTGAAGCATGATCATGTCGACCAATGTAAGCAGGAGCAGCAAGAGTATCAGAAAGACATGACCAGCCACCGTGATGTGTGAAAATTTTACTGAGAGCTGAAAGCCTGAACTGAGAACGCCTGTCAGAGAGTGGTGGCCAATTCAGAGAGGAGAGCATTGAAGACATGCTCGAGTAGGGAGAGAAATCATTCTTTACAAAGCGAGCTGCTCTGCGTTGGACTTTTTCAAGTTCGTGAATGAGAGAGATGTGGAAAGGATCCAGATTATGCAGGCATAGGTATTCCAGGAGGGGACGGATAAGTGAAATGTAGAGAATTTCCTTGGTTGCAGGAGAACAAGATTTGAATAGGCGTCTGATTTTGAGAAGAGCAAAATTGGCATTACGTGCAATAGTGTTTATATGTAATTTCCATTTTTTTTTGTTTTTTTTATTCTGGCTTCTCTTCGTGCTAACGCAGTGCTTTCTGCCCCAGAGATGCTAGAGTTGCGCAGACCAAGGTCACCACAACCGCCACCACCACCCTGCCCACTCGTGCGGATGTCTCCATTCTTAAAGCGCAGGTGTTGGAGCTTAGCAAGTCAAAATCACTGCCTCCTTTCTCACTTGCTGTTGGTTTGCCTGCAGGGAGTTTAGCTGGAAGCACACCTGTGAAGTCTGGGCCTGCCCTTAATATCTGAAAAACAACTCTCTTTCTCCTCCTGGCCCATGCATGCAGGCTGAGCCTGCCCCTGCCACCTCTTTTGTCACGAAAAGTGATAGGCCAAAGGATGTTTCTTGTCAATTGACAGCTCAAATTTAAAATACCTTACCATTTTTTTGGCAAGGCCGGTAGATGTGCTAGATTTAGGTAGGTACCAGGTGGAGGAAAGGCCCAGACAATGCCTGAAAAGTATGGGTGACTGACGGTTGAGTTTGTGAAATGATTTCATGGCTCACTTTTGCAAGAAGGTTTAGTGTGTAGGAATTATTTATTTCTGTGATGCGGGTACTGAGAGAAACCCGAAATTGGTGCTTATTTTGAGTGGCTAAATTCAAATTAAAAAGAAGCTCCGCCTCTAAGGAGTGTTGCGTTTTTGAAGAGAGTGATAGAGTTTTCAGGTGTCTTGGCTTTGACAAATTGCGTAGGTTGTCAGATTTGTTTTTGTCTCATCTCGAGATGCCCGCGCTGTTTTTTTGAGAGGTGCGTAGGTGTTTAGGTAAGCAGAAAGTGAGCCATCATTTGGTGAAGCTGAAGACACAAGCTATTTTTTCCCCTGAAAGTGAGCTGGCCGGAGGTCCTGAGAGTTACCCATTTTTATATTCGGGGATCGCTCTAAGCGCACGCTCCCAGAGCTCCCACACACTTTGAGCACTGGTTGTGCCTTTTTTAATTAGTTTCCCCTAGCCTTTTTTGTGGTTTGGTGGGTGGGGTGGCTTGTTCTAGTCTTTGTACTATTTCCCTCCGTCACCCATAGTGTTTATGCTCTCAGCTTTAGCTGAGTGCATACCCTTTTTGAGCTTTAAATTTGCTCAGGAATCCATGATATTTCCTAGGTATCATGCTGAATGATGGGATTTTCTTTTTTAGTTTTCTTGTTTGTAGCATGCTCTTTTTTAACTACCTTCTGACCTTTTCTAATTATTTTCTTCCTGTACTTTGCAAGCCAACATGGCATCCCGCCTGCTTGCACTGTCACATATTTCTTTCTAGGTCATCCTTATTTTGAAAATGCACTTCATTCTTTGGTGCAAATGTGCTTTTTTGGCCTTGTGCTTCTTTGGCCTTGTTCTGTGTTCACCAAAATGTTATGGTACTAATGCATCGATGCTGATTGGCATTTTCCTGTGCCTGCCTCTGCTTCTGTCCGCCTCTGCTTTCTGCTTGCTCTTTGCCTCTGCTTTCCTGCGATGGTGCTGATAAGTTGGGTTTCATGTTGCAATCTTTTGCATGGGTAGCATGTTCCTGCATGAGTAGCATGTTCCTGTAGCTTCGAAATTCAATCATGTGGCCAGCATGTGGCCGCCAATTGAGCCATTTTTCAGTGTTTCTGTTCTTCGGCGTCAGATTTCAGATGCCATTCTTTTTTGCATTGTTTCCGACGTTTTTGCGGTGATGCAGTGGTCTGTTCTGTGGAGCCAGTCGCTTTGTGATCTGGACCTTGACCTGCAGTACAGATGGCTGTTTGTTGCAGGAGGGGGTGGTGGTCAGAAATGGCTGCATTGGCAAATCTTGTTCGGTATCGGTATCATATTTACTCTGTTCGACAGGTTTTCATGCCATAAAGGCAATCATCAATTGTGAACAGCAGAGGTTCATCATATACCACTTCCAGGGAAGGGAGGGGATGGGAAGGGATGGAAGGAAACGTGACCATCAGCTGCATTATCGAAAGGAGGGGCAAAGGGAAAAGGAGGGGAAAGGACCGCGAAGAGAGATCATCGGAATGTGGACGGGGCCTAGTCATATAGCAATCACTTCAGACACCCAGGCAGATACACATACATACACAATCAGGCAAGATCCAACCTTGAGCAATCATTTGACACTCATCTCCTCACGCATACCTGCCCATTCACAATCTCAAAAAAAAACACACAAAAGTGGAAAAAATAGTAATTAAATAAAAATACACAAAAGTGGAAAAAAATAGGAATTCAACAGAATTTCCGAGAAGGTAGGGATGTAATAAAAAAAAAAAGAGAAAAACCAAAAACAAAACAAAAAAGAAGAAAAAGAAGAAAAAAACAAACAAAGAGCAAAAAAAGAAGCGGAAAAGGGGGATCTGAGATTTTAAAAGAATGTTTTTAAATGATTTTAAAAGAAAGAATGAAAAGAAATGTCACAATTTAGATTCAGCCAGGACAACTGATTCAAGAGAACACTGGCAGGTACCTGGAATGAAAGAATAGGTAGGTAGGTTCCAACTTCAAGATGCTCTTGGATGGTCGATAAAGTCAAATTTTGAAGCACGAGAAGGGATGAGAGCATTTTAGAGGATTAGGTGAGTACCTACCCTGTCCAGTGCACTACAATGAGGGAAAGGTTCGCCTTGCGTCAGTCGCGCTGCGAGAGCGCCGTCCGGTAACTGCCGGTTAACAAGCGCAGGGAGTCACGGAAGCACCAGCGGCATTCGCCAGCAGTACGCACACTCCCTCTTCCCAGCTGCGTGAAAAAGGTTTGCACTGACCACGCAGTGGGGGGCCGCTAACATGGGCCGCCGTCTCCGGGCAGGTTCCCGGCTTTGGTCTGGGCATGAGTCCCTGACCCGTTCCCAGACCACATCTATATCAACCCCATGCATTGCACCAGATCCGAGTAGGGCCCACAAGATCAGGTCTAAGTACAAGCAGGCATATTTTGAGACAGAATTAGTGATTCAACAGTGTTGTGGGATAAACAATTCCAGTCTACAATGGTTCTTGGAATGAATGAATACTTGAGTAGTTTGGATGTTGATTTGATTTGTTTGAACCACTAAACACTTTCCTTTCTTCTGCATTCCCGTTCATTGTTAAATGGTTTAACATTGGTGCCCATTATGATGCTGCTCATAATCAAATCAATACTTAATGCTGTGAGAAATGCTTGTAATCTTTTCAATTGTATTTTGCTGAAATAAATAAAATTGAAATGAGAAAAAACAAAACAAAAACAACAATAAAAAATGGCCTGTAATGAAATAAAAATTTGAGGCCAAAAAAAAGTATGTTCTTGGAAGGTTGATAAGGGCAAATCTTGAAGCATGATCATGTCGACCAATGTAAGCAGGAGCAGCAAGAGTATCAGAAAGACATGACCAGCCACCGTGATGTGTGAAAATTTTACTGAGAGCTGAAAGCCTGAACTGAGAACGCCTGTCAGAGAGTGGTGGCCAATTCAGAGAGGAGAGCATTGAAGACATGCTCGAGTAGGGAGAGAAATCATTCTTTACAAAGCGAGCTGCTCTGCGTTGGACTTTTTCAAGTTCGTGAATGAGAGAGATGTGGAAAGGATCCAGATTATGCAGGCATAGGTATTCCAGGAGGGGACGGATAAGTGAAATGTAGAGAATTTCCTTGGTTGCAGGAGAACAAGATTTGAATAGGCGTCTGATTTTGAGAAGAGCAAAATTGGCATTACGTGCAATAGTGTTTATATGTAATTTCCATTTTTTTTTTGTTTTTTTCATTCTGGCTTCTCTTCGTGCTAACGCAGTGCTTTCTGCCCCAGAGATGCTAGAGTTGCGCAGACCAAGGTCACCACAACCGCCACCACCACCCTGCCCACTCGTAGCGGATGTCTCCATTCTTAAAGCGCAGGTGTTGGAGCTTAGCAAGTCAAAATCACTGCCTCCTTTCTCACTTGCTGTTGGTTTGCCTGCAGGGAGTTTAGCTGGAAGCACACCTGTGAAGTCTGGGCCTGCCCTTAATATCTGAAAAACAACTCTCTTTCTCCTCCTGGCCCATGCATGCAGGCTGAGCCTGCCCCTGCCACCTCTTTTGTCACGAAAAGTGATAGGCCAAAGGATGTTGTCTTGTCAATTGACAGCTCAAATTTAAAATACCTTACCATTTTTTTGGCAAGGCCGGTAGATGTGCTAGATTTAGGTAGGTACCAGGTGGAGGAAAGGCCCAGACAATGCCTGAAAAGTATGGGTGACTGACGGTTGAGTTTGTGAAATGATTTCATGGCTCACTTTTGCAAGAAGGTTTAGTGTGTAGGAATTATTTATTTCTGTGATGCGGGATACTGAGAGAAACCCGAAATTGGTGCTTATTTTGAGTGGCTAAATTCAAATTAAAAAGAAGCTCCGCCTCTAAGGAGTGTTGCGTTTTTGAAGAGAGTGATAGAGTTTTCAGGTGTCTTGGCTTTGACAAATTGCGTAGGTTGTCAGATTTGTTTTTGTCTCATCTCGATGATGCCCGCGCTGTTTTTTTGAGAGGTGCGTAGGTGTTTAGGTAAGCAGAAAGTGAGCCATCATTTGGTGAAGCTGAAGACACAAGCTATTTTTTCCCCTGAAAGTGAGCTGGCCGGAGGTCCTGAGAGTTACCCATTTTTATATTCGGGGATCGCTCTAAGCGCACGCTCCCAGAGCTCCCGCACACTTTGAGCACTGGTTGTGCCTTTTTTTAATTAGTTTCCCCTAGCCTTTTTTGTGGTTTGGTGGGTGGGGTGGCTTGTTCTAGTCTTTGTACTATTTCCCTCCGTCACCCATAGTGTTTATGCTCTCAGCTTTAGCTGAGTGCATACCCTTTTTGAGCTTTAAATTTGCTCAGGAATCCATGATATTTCCTAGGTATCATGCTGAATGATGGGATTTTCTTTTTTAGTTTTCTTGTTTGTAGCATGCTCTTTTTTAACTACCTTCTGACCTTTTCTAATTATTTTCTTCCTGTACTTTGCAAGCCAACATGGCATCCCGCCTGCTTGCACTGTCACATATTTCTTTCTAGGTCATCCTTATTTTGAAAATGCACTTCATTCTTGGTGCTAATGTGCTTTTTTGGCCTTGTGCTTCTTTGGCCTTGTTCTGTGTTCACCAAAATGTTATGGTACTAATGCATCGATGCTGATTGGCATTTTCCTGTGCCTGCCTCTGCTTCTGTCCGCCTCTGCTTTCTGCTTGCTCTTTGCCTCTGCTTTCCTGCGATGGTGCTGATAAGTTGGGTTTCATGTTGCAATCTTTTGCATGGGTAGCATGTTCTTTGTGATATTACCACAATAAAAATAGAAAAAATGATGCATGTAAACATGCTCCAGACTCACGACGTGTGGACTGACTGTGGCTTGGCAGAACAGGTGGAGTGGCGCTCTGTTGGTCGTTAGTTGGTAGTGCAGTGTCTCACGATTCACTTTGTTCGTTCACGAACATCGGCGTTTTTAATGAGCAAAATGCGAATGTTTGTGCTTCCAAGAAATGTGCAGGATCCTCCGAAGCAGAAAGTGAAAGATTCCTGAAAGATTGTCAGGATTAAAATGGTGGAGGGGGAATGTTGGGCGTGGCACAAGGGAAAATGGCAAACAAGTTATCAAGGTTCTTCGCACTTCACATTCATCTTCGAGCACCCGCAGGATCATCGCCGTGGTGACATGCTGTGGTTTCATTTCAGGCTTTCGCAGGGGCATCTGGACACTGACCCATAGTTTGGGGTCTGGGCCAGTAATCGGGGCCTGGAGTTGAGTACCTACCGGTCAGAGCCCCGGGGGGCCAGGGGTCTAGCCCCCTGAAGATGAAGAATTTTTGAAATTTGGGGATGGTTTAAGGGGTGTCATATTCGTGTTCTGGAAGCTAAATTTGCCAACAGTGTGTGACACAAGCACATGCCAGGGGGCAAGCAAGCCACTGGGGGCACTTCCCGACAGGAATCGGTCTCCGACGCCCCCCGAAATCATCCCATATGGTGACATGGTGCAAGCAAGGAAGGAAGAATTGCACAAGGAAAGTAAGAACTGCGGATATGAAATGGTGTTTGATTGCGTGTTCCCATTGTTTGGCCATTGGGCCTGTCAAATTTTTACGATGAACATGAAATGATGGCAATAAATATCATCACGAAAACGATGTTCTTCAAAAATCATTTCGTGATGACAATTCCATCCCATTCAGGAGCAATTTCTTCTGCTCGGGCTTCGTTGTCTTTTTTTCCCCCAAAGAACATGATCGCCATTTCATCGTGTGAGTGGAAAGGAATTACCTATTTTATCCTCTACGAAACCAACGGAAGACCTCCACCTCACCACCACCACTCCGCAACAATGCTTTGTTGCTCTGCATTGTTTCATTGTTGCTTGCAAGGCACAGCAACAATGCCACAACTCCGCAACAATGCCATGTCCCTGCATCTGTCCTGGCCGAAAAATCAAAACCGATCGTTGCTGGAGTGCATTTTCAGTTCAAAACAGGATTGGTTGACCTTGGCAACAGAATGGAAGTACAATGACGCAGGATTTTTCTATTGGTCTGAAACAATTTTTTTTTATCAAAACTGCCTTTCGAAAGAATCAAAACAAGACAAAAGGCGTTTGAGGCCCACACACGGTCAAAGAAAGCTGGATCCGCACGACGCCAAATGCACGCCCGAGCCCACTCCTGCGCTCAACACAAAAATGACTTTCTCAGCCTGAAACGACGAAAAGGAATGTCATTGGTGCTCCACTTCCGAAAACCCTCTTCCTCCACGCCACCTTCGGCCTTCCTATTCAATCACAGTATGCGCCATGCTTCCGATGATTCCGAAGATCCCCGCCGACGCAGCCGTTGTCATCAGGATCAAGGTGCAACTGACGCTTCAGATGCATCCGATATTTCCGATGCGGCCATAATCGCCATTCCGACCCTGCATCGGTGGGGGAATTCGGAGGAATCAGAAACATCGGTTGCATTCGAAAGAAGCAAAGGATGCATCCCAAGCATTCAGTGGGGAAGGCACATTTCGGGGGTTGCGATATTTCGGGGGGGTTGTTCGGTTGTCAGATATTCCAACGTTTTTACCTCAAAGCAAAGAAGACCGTTTAAAAATTTTTTTTTTAACAATTTCTGCATCTCAGCAGCCTCCTCCGCCTCATCCGATTTGCCTGACCATGCTGAGGCGGATGAGGATGCTGAGGCAGGGATGAGGCGGTAGACAGGTCTTTGGAACTGTCATCAAAGTTTTGTCCTCCCCCTCATTTTTTTGTCGTGTGTGGTATCCTTTCATTCTCAAACTCAATTAAAAAAAGAAATGAATCTTGAAAAAGGAGACGCTCGGCTCCGATCATGCTATTTCAACTAGGTATAACCGTTCTCGCAGGTCATCCCT